>CAUYLG010057628.1:0-171879 GCA_963573385.1 Cacajao melanocephalus
AACACATGGACATAGGGAGGGGAGCACTACACACAGGGGTCTGTTGGGGGGGAAATAGGGGAGGGACAGTGGGAGGTGGGGAGGTGGGGAGAGATAGCATGGGAAGAAATGCCAGATATAGGTGAAGGGGAGGAAAGCAGCAAACCACACTGCCACGTGTGTACCTATGCAACAATCTTGCATGTTCTTCACATGTACCCCAAAACATAAAATACAATAAAAATTAAAAAAAAAAAAAAAAAGAAAATGTGGTACATATATACACCATGAAATGTTATATGGCAGTATCCATTAATGGTGGATTACATAAAGAAAAAGTATCCATCAATGGTGGATTAGATAAAGAAAATGTGGTACATATACACCATGAAATGTTAATATGGCAGTAAAAAAGAACTAAATCATGTCTGTTGTAGCAACATGAATGCAGCTGAAGGCTATGATCCCAAGCGAAATAATATAGGAACAGAAAACCAAATACCACATGTTCTCACTTATAAGTGGGAGCTAAACATTGGGTACTCATGGACACAAAGATGGCAGCACTAGACACTGAGGCAGGAGGGATGGAGGGGTACAAGATCTGAACAACCAATTGCTAAGTAATATGATCAATACCTGAGCAACGGATGTTTCATACCGCAAACCTCAGCAATATGCAATACACCCAGGTAACAAACTGCACATGTACCTCCGCAATCTAAAGTAAAAGTTGAAAAGTATATATATATATATATATATATATATATATATCATTATGTGTAAAAAAGGGTATATTTCATTTGGAGAAAAATATATAAAAATTCAAAATAAATGTATATTTCAACATTTTATTTTAATTACTTCCTCTCTTAGGATCATAATTCAAAAACGCTCACATGAAAAAAAAAAATAAAGCCTAAAACCATTCTAATATAAACAGTTTAAAAATCAGATATACAAAAACAAAGTTTGAGGGCTTATAATGTTTAATTTCAAAACATAGTATGAAGTGACAAGAATCAAGAATGTAATATTAGTATAAGTACATGTGAATAAATCAATTGAACCGCATTAAGAATTTAGAAATGAACTCTACTTAGGGCAATTCATTTCCAACAGAAGTGCCAAGGCAATATAATAGGAAAGAATAGTCTTCTCAATCAATGAGACACCTTACCTTACCATATACAAAAATTAACTGAAAATTGAACCTAGACATAAACATAAGAGTTAAATCTATAAAACCATTAAAATAAGACATGGCAGTAAGTCTGTATGGCCTTAGATTAGGAATAGATTTATTAAGACCCCAAAAGCACAACTGACAAATTTAAAATATTGATAACATAGACTTCATAACAGCCAAAACATTTGAGCTTCAAAAAACACCATTAAGTAATTTAGACTAAGCCACAGACTACGAAAAGATATTTGCAAATTGTGTATCTGACTTATAGCCAGATTATGCAAACAAACTCTTAGAAATAAATAAGAAGAAAACCCAATTAATGAAAGCGAGGTAGGATTATGTAATAAACCCAAGAAAAGATGTTTAATATTCTTAATCATTAGGGAAAGGCAAAGTAATATCAAAATGTGATGCTGCTTCATGACAAGCATTGACATGTAACATGCTTTTTAAAAATTATTTTCTGTTACTTGGTATTGTGTTTCTATTGGAAAACATATACAAGAAGTCTGGATATTTTTCTTGTATCATTCTTTTGATAATAGATGTTCCTTTTATTTCACATAGTATTGAATAATATTGGTTCAACGTAAAAATTATTGAATATAATATCCCTCATATTTTTTGTCTATCATATCAGCTTCTTGTTTGCTACTTTATTCCATTTTGAGATGTTTCCCAACTTTTTTGTAATCTAATTCTTAAAGATGGATATCAAAGTTTTAATATGCAAGAGCTCTTTATCTTTTTCTGCATGTTCCCTTTATATATAATGGTAGCATTAATTCATTTACAGATTAATTTTCACCATCTATCTGAAAACATTACAGTATAAAATCCTTTTGTTTAATAAACCTTGCTTTGTCTGTTTCCTCAATTTTTTTTTTTTTTTGGTTGTTTTAGCCTCTGCCTTTGATGTGGATCATTTTCTTCAAATCTTGATGATCCTTTGGTATCACAAAATATTTGAGAGTGAGACACTGAAAAGCTAATTGACAGCGTTGGGTACAGGATGCATGGTTTATCCATTGGGCTCCACCATGGGGTTTAGGGTGAACCCTGTTTGCACCAGGAGAATCCAAACCTATTATTTGTGGATTATTTCTGTTAGATCCATTTCACTAAAAAAGAATCCTCTCAGCTCTTCTCTGAGTGGGGAAACCGGCTGCCAGTGTTCTGAGAGCTGAAAGGACAAACGCAGAGCACTTACGGCCCAGAATGTACATCTCCCTGTATTGATGGCAGTGCCTGGGGCTGAATTCTCAGAGCCTCTCGAACTTTAATTTGATTGCCTGTTCTTGGCTACATCTCCTCAACCCTCCCTGTCAACACTCCCATCCTCGATTCCCATCCGAGGTCTGCAGTGGGGATGTTTGCTAGATGGCGGCTTTGGCTGCAGCCCTTTGACTGTTTAGGCACCTCTTCTCTCGTCTGCCGGCTCTCCATTCTTAAATAAAATTACCAACAACCCTCGCCTGCTGTTTTCTCTTCTTCTCCTCTTTTATCTATATGATTTTTATCTTTAACGAATTATTTATTGTCATACAAAAAGTGTTTCAAAAGGAGAAAGAGGTAAAAACATTCTACCTAATCTCACATCTCTGTATCCATTTGCTTAAGATTGTAGGTTTTCTCCTTGGGAAGGTCTTAAAATTGTCTTTTGATAGAGAATTCAGAAGGAGTCAGGGATACAAAGAGTTCCCCTCTTACTAAGATCTTGCATTGGCGTGGTGCATTTGTGACCATTGCTGAGCCATGTGGCTGACTTGTTATCCAGCGAGGACTCTAGTTAGGCCCATTACAGGTTCCTCTTTGTGTGCTGCAGCTCTGTGGGCTTTAACAAATGTTTGTGTTCTTTGACAATGAACAAATTGAACATTTTAGCTGAAAAAGACATAAGCAATAATCTACTTCAAACGCTTAATCTTTCAGATGAGAGGAATGAGGGCCAGGGAGATTGATGCCCTTTCTCAACATCTCACAGCAGAAAGTGTGACAAAACTTTTTACCTTGCCTTAAAACCTCCATCCTCATGTGGTTTGTTCTCCTTGGCTTTCTTTCAGCTTGATCAGCTGATTATTTTGAAAATAAAATGTCAGCTATGTGAAAATTATAGCATTTGTATAACACACATTCCTCATTCCAACTTCCCAGACAGGAGAGTGTCTGAGAAGATCCTTGCAGGATGAGTGAAAGGACTACAGGCACGCCATACTTGCCTTGCCAGCTTTCTCTTCCCAGCTTGACCTAGTACAATTGTGCCTGCTGAGACGTATCCTGTTTTTACTCTCCTCTCTAAGGAAATTGGTGGAGGCCCTACTAATTAATTGGTTCTTCAGGCCTGGTTTTGTCTCATTATTCGGTGGAGCTAAGGTTTGAATGTTTGTGTCCTTCCAAATTTTGTATTGAAACCTGATCCCCATTGTGGTGGTAGCAGATGGTGGAGTCTTTCGGGAAGTTACTAAATCATGAGGGTTTCACTCTCATGAACAGAATTCACGCTCTCATAAAAGAGCTTCAGAGAGCTACTTGGCTCTTCAAAATTTTTCTGCCATGTGAAGACCCACCCAGCTTTCATCTCTTCCAGAGGCTGCTGCAAAAAGACACCATCATTAAAGCAGAGAGCAGCCCTCGCTGGACTCCAACCCTGCTGGCACCTTAATCTTGGACTTCCCAGCCTCCATGACTGTAAGAAAAAAAATCAAATCTCTGTTAGTTATAAGCTACCCAGCTGAAAGTATTTTGTTTCAACTGGGTAGCTTATAACTGTCAGACAAATGCAGAGCACTTACTGCCCAGAATGTACATCTCACTGAACATTCTAGATGGAGCTTTTCAAAATTGAGTCTTTCAGTTCTCTAAGCTGTCCAACGTCACTCAAAACTTAAGACCACAAATAAGGATTTGATAAGAATCAGCATTCAGAAGTACAAGTATGCATGTCATTAAAGTGTCACCTGTGCTGTCTGGATGTATAACCTCTGCAGGGGACAGATGTGTTGGTCTAGCAAAAAAGGCATTTCTAAAAATATTAATGGAAAGCTAAGTCTGTAAATAAGATAAGGATATTTTATTTCTCTTCAAAAGCAGACACAGTGTAGACAGTAGTTCTGGCCTTTTGGGTTTGGACTCAACATTTCCTAGAGCACTGGGAAATATTAAAAGTTAAATTACATTTTATACGGCTTTCCTTGGTGAAAGCTAACTCAAAGAAAAACCATCCACTATGGTTAGAATTCTTAAGGGAGTATTGATCACTTAGAGCTCAGAACCTGTTTCCAGATTGTAAACAATGTAATCGTTAGCAGTTAGGTAAAATATGATTTGTAACTTATGATATTTTAATCTAAAATGATCTCTATGCTCAACTCACATCCTAAATATGTTCCTTAGTGATGCATAAAGCCTCCTAGACTGTTCCAATATATAAATTTATGCCTTTTTTCAGATGATTTGTTACAACTCTTGTATTGTTTTTGTCTGATTAATCTGAAATAAAAAAGAATATGTTCTTACTCCAATGGAAGTTTTAAATAAAGTTAAGCATATATCATAATAAGAAAAAAAATGCTTTTAACTAGTATTTTTGCATTATGTTTTATCAGCATTTGTTTTCATTGTATGAAGAGGTCATTTTAAATTATATAATTTTAGCTACTCATTCTATTCTTTTAGAATTACGAAGTTTTCTTAGAGTTTAGTTCACAATCGTAACTTCAGAATTAGGTGTTAATTATTTGCAATTCAAATTACCTAATAAATTCTGTTCATGAGAATCCTAGAAACAAAAAATAGATGAACATATTTTTTGGAAACCCATAAATCTCAAGTCTGAAAGTGGAAATGTTACTTTAAAGGGAGCCTCTGGAATCAGCTATGCATCCATCTTGCTTTGCCTAATGATCCACTCTTCAAAACTCTCATTAGATGGAAACTTCGATTATATGAATAGATTATCTTGTTAGAACCAGGATGCTTTTTAATTCAACAAACACTTTTCTGCTACAGTTAAATCTTATTTCCTATTATGTCTAATGGATAGAAGATCATCATTGTTATATGTTAAATACCATTGTAAATAAACATTGTT
Organism: Cacajao melanocephalus; assembly: GCA_963573385.1. NCBI lineage: Eukaryota > Metazoa > Chordata > Mammalia > Primates > Pitheciidae > Cacajao > Cacajao melanocephalus. The sequence goes on from CAUYLG010057628.1 coordinate 5,262, forward strand.
TTCATATTACCCCTTTCTAATAGTTTACTTCAATTTTTTGTATACACAATTATTAAAATCTAAAGAAGTGATGCCTACATACCAATAAGGTGACAGCAGTAGAGTTATTTGTATATTCTTTCTTTTCACACAAAGTACTGTCTCAGTGCTTTTGGCATAGATGACACTCAGACAATTCTTTATTATTATAATTATTATTTGAGACAGGGTCTCCCTCTGTCTGCCAGGCTGGAGTGCAGTGGCATGATCTCAGCTCACTGCAATCTCTGCTTCCCAGATTCAAGCAGTTCTGCTGCCTCAACCTCCCAAATAACTTGGATTACAGGCACATGCCACCAACCCTGACTAATTTTTGTATTTTTAGTAGAGACAAGGTTTCACTATGTTGGCCAGGCTGGTCTGGAACCCCTGACCTCAAGTGATCTGCCTGCCTCAGCCTCCCAAAGTGCTGGGATTACAGGCTTGAGCCACCGTGCCCAGCCACTCAGACAATTCTTGATATGTGATCAGTTTGCTTGTCAGGCAAAAGAAAAATACCGATGACAAGATGTAGAGATGACCATCAGCTTAATGTGTCTTGGGTTCAGTGGTAAGGAAAGTAGCATTGATGTTAGCATCAGCAGTGGCAATAGATCATTTTCTTGTGAGGGACTTTGGTGTCTTGGAGGCACAACTCATAAGCTCCACAACACGTTCACGTGGAAGATAAAAAGACACGCAGCTAGGATGAACAAGGAACCCCCATTTTTCACAGGATCTTGCCACTCTTGCCGTGGGTGACCATGTCAACTTCTCACTGGAATTGGTGGAGGGAGCATGGGATGCTGAGCAGCAGCATTGACTCTGTCTGTGTGACGCCCCCCAGGGCCCATCATGGGTCCTAAGCAGACAATATCCCACCTTGACACAGCAGTGCCCAGGGAGAAGGAACAGGGAGAAGAACAGCAGCATGTGAGCGGTGCCATTTGGTGGCATCAAAATAATGACCGCTTAATTGCCAGGTGTATGCTTGGAGTTTCACATATGTTAATCTCATTCATTCCTATAACATTTATTAGTGGTTCATTCTTATGAATACATAGCAGAGAGATAGAAAGTATTAGTTCATTTTGTTCACCTTAAATTATAATGTTAGTAAATGGTTGAGCTGGGATCCGCATAGAGTTGTTTCTCAGCATTGAAGCCCTATGTGGCCACCATGCTGCATGCCAAGCAGTGCTGGGCACTGGTTCTAGTTTTCCTTCATGAGGAAGCTGTGGGCTTCTCTTCCTTAACAATCTTCCAGCAAGAATGCAGTGGGTGAAGTGGGTGAAGCCGGGAATTCACCTACTATACTCCCATACTGGTCCTTGAGAAATATATACAGTAGATGCAAATGCTTCACGGATCTAATTCTTGGCATTTTGTTACAGAAACCCATCCAAAAATCTACTGAGCACCCACAGTGGACAATGTAAAATCCCCCTTCTATATAAATAAAATGATAACTCAAACACAAAAGTAACATTTACATTCTTGAAGCCTGCATGACAGTAAAGCTGATTAGAGGCTGAATGCAGAATTTCTAACATCAAGGAATAGAGTAGGTACATTAAAAAAAAAGTTATATGCACAAACAACATGCTTTCATATCTGCTCAATTTGTTTCTGAATTTGGTACTTTACAAGGAATGTGGCATAACAGCATGCTATTTGAAATAAGGAATGTGGTGTATCAGCATGCTTGTTCAAAACCACCTACATGCTCTAAGCTTGTTATACCTTTTTCTGCCCCTGTAGGTTTATTATTGAACATTTAATTAGTATCTCTCTTCTACTGAGGTATAAGTCTATTGGCTTAGCTAACAAGCAGTGAGGACAAAGCATCTAATAGCTGTTGGAAAGTCAAAGATTAGAAATAAATAAAAATGTTAATATCCATATTTCAAAGCTGGTAGAGTTAAGCTTCTCAGAAAAAAAAATAAAAGTTTATTCTGAAGGACCACATACAATCTGCAATACAATCCTAAATTTCTTTCCTTTATAACAGAATGAGCACCATTCAGAAGTGGAATTATTACTGCATTCTAATCTTTCATGCCGCACTAATCTGTTTAATCAAAGCTCTATCTCAGTTTGTCTAAGCATGCTGCCTGCCTCTAAAAGGCAAATTGCATTCCATCTAACAGCATGTGGTTCTAAAAGAGAATGCACTTGTTTTTACTCCCTAGATAATGAGTTTAAAATCACTTTGTACTTTTGAAAAAAGAGTCAAGTTACAAGCAGCTTCGCTTATGTGATTATATTTAAAATTTGCATAGGAATCTGCAAAATAGAGGGCTCTGTGCTGTGCTGGTTTCTCACTTGTTTACAAATTTCTTCTAAAATATTGCTTTTCTCTGCACATATTGGTAGGAAACTTGGGACTTGAAATATGTGTATTTTGCATGAAGTTGAGCATGGAGCAGCAAGAGCATGACTCAAATAAGATTTTAAGAAGACAAAGACAAGTGACAAATACTAAAAAACCTTGATTAGTTATGCAAAGTGTTCCTAATTAAAAACCTCCTTCGTATCAGTACATCCACAGCGTGGCTTCTCATAGACACCTGAGGTTGCTGCTCTGAGATTTGAAATGCATCAACATGGTTTTCTTCAAATAGCTTTTAACAGAGGAGCATTCTATCCAAAAACCAAATAAACTAGAGCTGTGACAAGCAAAAGGCCTTCAGTGCTTCTTATTTCCTTTGACCTTTGAGTATAAACTTTTAAACACAATTTCTCCTCTAGTATTTCCCATAGGAGCTGGTACAGAAATCAGTGAGATTTTAGAATGGTATTTAATCAACCACGACAGACATGTCCCAGAATGTCTACCACAGTCCTGTTCCTTTTTCTATTTTTTTTAATGTCATCTCACCACCCTCAATAGAAGTTCCTTAAGCTTTCAGCTTCTCTGAAAGTTTAGCTCAGAGGTCAGCTATAATGGAATCACTTAGGTCGGTTGCTAAAATCCACAACCCTGGGCCCACCCAAACTTGCTCAATTAGAATATCTATTTCCAGGGCTTGGGAATCTGCACATTTACAAATCCAAGAAAATATCACTGTAAAACTGGATGACTACTCTGTCTAGTGCTAAACCTGCCTGTCTTGAGTTTAAGGTTCTCTCTCTTCTCTCTCTCTCACCACACACACTTGCACACACAAACACACACACTCACACACACGCAGTCTTTATATGCCCTTTCATTTGTTCCTAGGTAATCTATCTGTGGGGGATTGGTTCCAGGAAAAACCCCAGAGGATACCAACACTCATGGATGCTCAAGTCCCTTTTATAGAATGTTGTAGTATTTGCATATAAATTATGCACATCCTCCTGTATGTTCAAATTCATCTTTAGATAACTTGTAATATCTAATATAATGCAAATACTATATGATAGTTGTTATACTGCTTTGTATTATTTTTGTTATTAGTTGTTATTTCTTATTGTTCTTCCCCAAATATTTACTATGGATGGTTGGTTGAATCTGCCCATGTGAAATCCCATGAATAGGGAGAGCTGACTGTGCTGTATGAGATTCTACAGGCATAAATGTATGGTTTAAGCTTTTAAACATTTATAGAAATTTAGAAATCTATTTCACCCAGTGGTATATTTAGTGGACGCTGACCGGTAGGGGTGAATATAAAAACTATAAAAACACAGAAAATGACCATCCGTAAGTAAGAATTCTTCAAAACATACTTCATCCTTGAGAGGACTCATTAATCTATTTCTAATTTTAAAAAATAAATTGAGAGAACATTTGAAAATTTGATATCACACTGAATAAATGTCATATCTGCCTAATGAATGGAATGACAGTTTTTAGCAATGCACTAAATTCTTATTTGCACATGGGGAAAATTAAGACATCAGGAAAAAGAAAACTCACCACTTCTTCATGTCTGCATTTTCTCACATTAATGCCATTTATCTGCAATGAAAAGAAAAGCATAGTTTCCCATGGCATATTGTAAATTGATGTAATGTTTAGACAGCATATATAATGACAAAATGTATACCTGTAGAATTGCATCTCCAATAAAGAGTAGGCCTGAAAGCTCCGCTGTAAATGAAAAATGAAATTTTTGAGAATGCATTGACTTTTTGTCATACAGATGAAAGGGCTTTTAATTAATAAAGATAAAACTTAGAAACAGAAAAGTAAGGGTTTTTTTATCATTAGTACCTTAAAAGATCTACAAAAACTGGAAATTCAAAACAATATGATTCAGTCTAATTATTGAAACACATGCAGAGATATTTCCATTTACTTTCACTTTTGCAGACCTAACAGTTGCCAAATATTATTCACTCTTCTAAGGGTAGATGACTACACTTTCTCATGCACTTACGATTATTAGGTCTCTGAAAAAGTTTAAGACACAGACATTCAATCCATCAGCTGTGGAATTGGTTCCAAGTTCATACCAAAACATTACATTGTTTTACTAATTTCAGTTCTTGCCACATCTGCTTTCTATCTCCATTATTTTCCCTACAGATTCATATGAATGGTTAGCTGAGTAAAACCGCATATGAAAACTGAAAAACAGACACTTAAAATCGTCTTTACTTGATGGGACTTGTCATCATTAGTTTTGCATGTTTGTTGGTTTAATAAAGCAACTGAAAAGCTGTGCAGTCCCTATCTCATACCTACTTTCAGAGGTTTCTATTTTCATCCTTGCTCCCCTTCTGTGAGAAAAGTCCTTCCCTACAGGAGGATAAAGGGTGAGGACTCAGGAAGCAGACTCAGCCACTAATGCCTGAAGGTGGGGAAGCTGGAGCCAGTCAATCACATCCTGATTTATGTTTCTTAAATATCATCACACGCTTCAAAAACAATGCCTTACAAATAAATGGCTGGAATGCAATTCTCTAAACACGTTACCTCTTTGCTCCTTGGAGATTTTTGAAACAACAACTGGAATGTTATGTTCTGCTCCTCCCTGAAAAGAGAAAATCATATATTGTACTTTTTAATCTAAAAAAATATGCTGCTTTTAGCTGAAAAACCATGCAGGCACTGAAGGGAATGTTAAGTGGACACCAGGCAGAATTTATATAAACTTGTGTTATTTCTCCACTAAGTAGATAGTGATCCCATGAAAGTGATCAACCTGTTTAGAATTTTGCTTGGACATCCAATAATAACAATTAAATTTGGAAGTTTTCATTTATCAACAAATATTGATTGCGTGTTTAGATAGCCATTCTCTTCAATGTTTAACAGTGCTGTCTGTTATAGAAATTCTTATTAAGGATTCCAAACACCATATAATTATGTATTTCTGTTATCCTGCTAAGTTATTCTGTGCTGGCAGCTAAGGGCTCTTGGTGGTACAGTGACCCCTTGGGATGCAAACGAAGCAGAGAGACTTTTACCTGAACAAATGGATAAACAAAATCAGAATGTGCATATGCATGAAAACCAGAGATTCATCTGCATTTCCTTCCTTAGTATTGAATTCCTCTTTGCGTGAAAGCACATACTAAACAAATTCAGAGTGAAACACTGCCAAGAATATTGCAGTAGTACTATTTTTTATTTGACCAAATGAGACATGAAAAAAGAAAGATAAGTAAACTAAACTTACGTGAAAGAAAATAAAATAAATCCTTAAAAAGTGAACAGAAATCCCATTTCTTTATTACAGAGTTGAGAAGGTTGAAAAATGAAATCAGTACATAAAAGAATAAAACGTCATAGAAAAAAAGAAGCATAGAACTTTGAACACAGGCTAGTTGAAAGGACACTCTGAATTCCATCGAGGTTGTTCTATCTTCAGAATATGTAAACCACCTACGCTCAAAAAATGATTTTGAAAGAGAGATTCTTTTTTGCCACGCATGTCCATTTTTAACACTTAATTGCCACTATACTTAAATATAAAATTGTCAGTAGTTTTTTAGAAAGGCAGGAATATTTAATCTTTTTTCTTGGCAAGTAGAACTTTCCACTTCCAGAATATTAAGAAGAAATGTGATAATTAAGACAATGAAAACTGACTTGCTCACACAGAATTTCAAACCCACTGTTCAATTCCCTTTTCCTCACTGTTTCACAGCAACCCAATATTCATGCACCTCACCCCTCAACTCCGTGGGGGAAGTCACTGGCATAGGTTACAACCGCTCCTCTTTGTTCTGCTTTTTGGTCTGGGTCCCTAACAAGCAGTGACTGTGTCTAAGATGACCCTGCCTCTGGTCTGAACAGAGATAGTGATTTATGGCTTATAGTACAGTGGAAATTAAGTGCTTATTTAGCACACAGCAAACACTGAATAAAGGATGGCTATTATGCTAACACAGCCCATCTATTAAGATTTATGAGGAAACTCACATAGCATTAAAGTTGTAAATAAGATTAGGACTAATCCCATCTAAGACCCTTAATATTTATGAGTTAGGACTCCAAATTCCCAGTCCTCTATTATTATCTGCTCTATTTTGTCCCATTACAGTCATCAGCTTCTAACATGTTATTTATTCATTTCGTATACTTATTAATTGTTTTCTTTCTCCTTCCCATCCCTAACTAGAACACAAATTTCTGGAGGGCACAGATGTTTTTGGTAGTTAGTTTTATGCATTGATGTAACCCCAGTGCCTGGAATAATATCAGGTTTATCTTTGAAATGTTTGTTGAATTGAATGAATGAATGAATGAATGAATGAAGTCTAAGGCTTTTCCAGGACAAGCCTAAGGTCACTGACAGCTTCTAGAGATACTTGGAAATTAGAAAGGATATTAAGGATGAATTTATACTTCTTAGAAAGAAAAAGCTGGTTAACTCAAATGAATCATCAACTGATGAACTTTTAGGTAGAATTAAAAGATGAAACAATCATCCAGATATTGTGATTCAGATATTTTGAGACAGGGAGCAACAATGTTTTTGCTGGTCTCATCAGTGAAGCTGTTATCAGAGTATTTTCCTTTAGCTGTTTTTGCATTTCACCCTTATCTCTCATTCTGCTACTGAACTCAAATGTTTTTTTCAATGCATAGATTATTAATGCAAGTTACCACGGCAGGACATTGGGAAACCTATTCTTGGTGTCCATAGAAAAGACTGTTGATACAGAGATTTTCTGAGGGTTGACTCAGTAATCCCATTCTTTCTTCAATACCCAGACTTGTACAGTAATCCCCTGCTTATCTGTGTTTCACTTTCTATGGTTTCTGTTATCCAGAGTATAGTATAATACAATATTTGGTGAGAGAAAGGAAGCACATTCACATAACCTTTATTACAGTGTGTTATTATAATTGTTCCATCTTATTATTAGTTATTGGTAATCTTTTGCTATGCTTATTTGTAAATTAAACTTTATCATGGATATGCATATGTAAACAAATATGTTATATGCAATATAGGATCCATTCAATACTGTCTGCAGATTTGGGCAACTACTGGGGGTCTTGAAATGTATCCCCCAAAGTTAAGGGGAGACTATCGTAACTATCTTTGAAATGAAAAATGTAATTAACCTTTATTTTACCACCATTTTTCTTTTATATGTAAAATTTATCCTAAGATTTGAATGGTTTGTATCCAAACATGGTTTTTGGTTTTCTGTTTTCATTTTATTTTAGTTTTTTGAGATGGAGTCTCACTCTGTTCCCAGGCTGGAGTGCAGTGGTGCGATCTTGACTCATTGCAACCTCCACTTCCCAGTTCAAGCGATTCTCCTGCCTCAGCCTCCTGAATACCTGGAATTACAGGCACCCACCATCATGCCTGACTAATTTTGTATTTTTGTAGAGATGGGATTTCACTTTGTTGGCCAGGCTCATCTTGAACTCCTGACCTTGGGTGATCCTCCCACCTTGGCCTCCTAAAGTTCTGGGATTACAGGTGTGAGCCACTGTGCCTGGCCTGTTTTTTGTTTTTTTTTTTTTCTTTTTCTTTTAAATTAGACATTTGGAGCTCTGACACACTTTTTAAATTAATTTCTGGAAATGACTTTAGTAATTACTAAATTTTAAGACAAAACTCAGAAGATAAAATTAGAACTCAAAATTATACTCCCTTCATTACTGGAGAAAATATGAGCAGCTCAGCTGTTACAGTTAATTAGATTTAGTTCAGGACCTAAATGGGGAAATTTAAGGTTTTCCAGTCAATAATCAAATTATGTGGCTTGCCTCGTTTAAAACAGGTGATAGGCTTCCGTGACACTGGAATAATAATGAAAATCTCTACCCTCTCTTCCAGTGCAGCTCCTGGACATCCACCGCCCTGAGCCTGAAGGAGTCCAGCACGCACTGTTCTCTGGCCAAATATGTTCCTCCTTCCCTCGTAACCTGGAAAACTCTCCATTTTTGAAATTTTGGCTTAAAGCCCCCTCCTTCAGTGTCTCCTTACTTGAAATAATTCAGTTATGTAGCACTGAATCATGTCTGTGATTTACATTTATTTAGGTAACAATTTGATGAAAGTCTGATTTCCCACGGGAATGTAAATGGCCTGAGATCAGGATAAGGCTTTCATCACCATCTTCTTTCCAAGGCACTCCTGGGCAGGGCTGTGGCTCTGGTTTAGAGAATGCTTGAATTCACTGAGCACTGTTATTTTCAGCTTATGGAGAAATCCAAGACTAGGAAAAAGGAGGCCGTGTTCAAAAGCACAGCCCTGGTAACGTTCACACATACATCGTTCAACTTCGTAACATTCTTTTTACAAAGTATAGTGGATTTTATAGATAGTTCTGTAGGAAGAAGGATATGAAATCCCACCTAAAGCATTTTGAGAAGGACACTACACAGTGATTTTACCGGCATTACTGTGAAATACCACCAAATAAAACCTCGAATACTTTTAGAGCATCAGGAGTCTTGCCCAATAATCTGTGTAGTTCAATATTATTACTATTCAATCAATCAGTTAATCAATCAGTCATATTATGGGCATGGGGGTGCAGGGAAGATACATAGAGATAACCATTATTTTTCCATTTCGAGAAAAAAACTACTTGTAAGCAGAGAATAACAGTAATTAGAGTTAAGAGCTGGAATGAACTACAGAAGAGACACGTAAAATAGTATCACTGGAGGAGTACGGGCAAGTACCATTGTCCTTCTAGATGCTCCCTTTATCTGCCAACATACTTAGTTTGATTTTGGCAAAAAATAATGGCAAAAAAATTCTCACATGGTATACGATTGTCTTCATATGAAAGTCTAAAATAGGGAAATGGTCATTGCTCGGGGCTGAAGTAGGAGACATAGGGGATAAAAGGATGATGAATAAATATGGGATTTCTTCTGGAAGTGATAGCATGTTCTAAAATTGACTGTCATCACAGTTGCACAGATCTGCGGATATACTAAAAACAATTTAATTGTACACTTTAAATGGGCAAATTGTGTGGTATTGGAATTATATCTCAATAAAGTTATTTAATAATAAAAGTAATCATCTTTGAAATGATAATTGACCAGCAGTTTCAACTAATTATTGGGACTAATTCATAATCCTCAATTTAAGCTTTACTGTCTGCCTGTTACCTACTTTTAGGATGGAAATGGACATAATCATTTTGCCTATATTAAAACAAGCTAATCGGATTTGAGTAAAAATAATAGGGGAAGCAGAATGCAGAAAAATGTACACAAGCATGTCCATGCACTTATAACGACAGTTGTTATTTAAATATTTTTGCCCAGACATCACTAATAAGCTAGAAGGTATACATTTATTAAACCTACTATAAAGATATATTTTATTTGGAAAATTAGTACTCAACCCTTTATCTTACAAAATTGCTTACTTGATCTTGGTCATTTTGATCCATTTATTTGAGTTTTATTTTATTTTATTTTTAATTTAATTTTCTTTGAGACAGAGTCTCGCTCTGTCACCCAGGCTGGAGTGCAGTGGTGTGATCTCTCACTGCAACCTCCATCTCCCGAATTCAAGGAATTCTCCTGCCTCAGCCTTCTGAGTAGCTGAGACTACAGGAATGTGCTACCACACCTGGAAAATTTTTAAAACATTTTTAGTAGAGATAGGGTTTCACCATGTTGGTCAGGCTGGTCTCAAACTCCTGACCTCAAGTTATTCCCCTGCCTCGGCCTCCCAAAGTGCTGGGATTACAGGTGTGAACCACAGCACCTGGCCTTATTTCAGTTTTAAATAAACCAGAATGTAAATAGCATAGAGAGGAAACATGATTTGTGTCCCTGAGTAGAGTGTTTTGAGGTAATTTATTCCAGGTTTTATAGTTCTAAGCATAGTTATTAAGAGTAAGGACTTTGTCGTCAGCTTCCGTGGGACTAACAATAATGAATTACTTAACTTCTAGACACGTAATCTCATTGTGGAAAGTATAGCAATAGTTATCTACTTCTCTGGATAATAAAGGCAAGTTAAACTAAATATAAAGTATTTAGCTCAGAATCTGGCAGTTAATAAGTGGGGCATAAATATTAGCAATTATTTATAAATGAGAAGATGATTTAAAGTAATAATGATTATAATTATATTTTTGACTGCTGCAGTGTTAAAGCTTCCAAATAGAAACCACCTTTGATTGCATGTATTTATTTAACGGATCTAGATAATTTTTGATTTCCATAAGAAAGATGTGTTTGTTGGAAAATACTGCATAAAATATTTTTATAGTAATAGCATTTAAAACATCCTTTCCCCCAAAGGTAATTTTTTAAATGACAATGATCAGAAGTATAATTTAATAATGTGCAAATAGATAGTATTGGATTTTAAAAGATATGAGAGATAAATAAAAGTCTTACAAGGACAAGATGATGGTTTGCTTTAACATGATTATCCCTATGGTAATTCCAATAAGAAGAATAAGGCAAAATACAATAATATTGGATCGTACGATGTGAAAATTTAGTGATTTCTGTAGATGTAGTTGAGGAAACTAATACAGTTATTTTTTATTTATTTATTTATTGTACTTTAGGTTCTGGGGCACATGTGCAGATCATGCCGGATTGTTGCATAGGTACACACATGGCAATGTGGTTTGCTGCCTCCATAAATGCCGAGGCTCTGGATGGTCCAGACCAGAGGATGGGCACTTGGGAGGGGAAGGAGACAGGAGTTGTGGGGCTGGGAGAAGAACCAGGAAATGCCAGTAGAAATGGTGCTGCAAGCAGGGAAAAGCAGCCAGGCTCAAGGCCATGTGCAGGATGACACTAGCCTGCTGAATCTACCTGCTTCAAAGGAGCAGTTTCTGCCTGAGAACAGACAACAGAATGTGTAATTGAGTTGAACGTTTAGTGGTTCTTTTTTCCAGTTTTCGGGGAATCCCAGATAGGGCTTTTTGTGGAAATTTTTGTAAAAAGTAAATAGAAGAGCTTGATTGTTTTTTTTACTGATGGACAAATTAATACAATGGAAAAAAGCATTACTGTGTCGTTTTTGAGAGATGTTTCAATCAAGGAAAATTAAATAATAACAGGCAGGAAGAAACCTAAATCACTGTCAAAAAATACCAAAAATTACAGCAGGTGTGAGGATGCCTCTCAAAGGCAACCTGAGAGAAAGAACAGCTTGGGTAAGCAAGGTTGGCTGGATGGCTGGGAGCAGGAGTGAGCATGCACAGAGCCCTACAACGGTTCTGATCAGAGAGGGAGGTGGCATCACTCTCTCCTTTGAGGGTCTAGAGTAGGGGTCTGCTTCACTTGAAGACAGCAGAGGCCCAGGTGTAAATGTGTGTGCCGTGCCCTCCAAATTTCATCTCATTACATTTTGGCAGGCACTTAATAAGCGGGGCATAAATATTAGCGATTACTCATTTGATCCTTCTGTGTTTGCTAAACAGCAATGAAAGAATAACCCTGGCATAATCCAGGAATGGGCATTCTCCCCAGAGGTTAAAAAAGAATTTATTTTCACTCTAGGACTTGAGGACAAATAATTCATCCAAACTGGGAGACGGGAATGCAAGAGTCAGAGTCAGCCTGTGCGCAGCACCTCCCTGGTCAAGGCATCTGCTTCTCCATGTGCAGCATGAGCTAAAGTTGGTCACTGTGCTCAGAGGTCATTTCAGGCTTTGCTCTTGCTTTTGATTTTTTCTTATTATTTCAAATTAACATGGAGAAATAGGTAATTGTGGTCTTTACCTATTCATGGTCAAACATTCTTGTTGTAAAATGACAGGATTTTAGGAATCTAAAGGACGAGTATGTCCATGAAGATAAATCAGTAATTCCCAGCTTAAATCTCAATGTAATTGATGTCAGAACTCTTTTTGGGTAGCTGTATTCCAAATTGAGTGTCTAGCATTTTTGCAGATGATTTGAAGAACTGATTAGTATGACTTTCAAAGGACAGGCTCAGATTTGGTAAGAAACTCCAAAGAATACACTTCAAATATTTAAAGAGAAAAATTAAGGAATAATAGAAAGAAAACTGGACAAAATTTGAAAAGAAAAAGGATTCAAACTTATTTAAATCATATTTAAAATATGTAAAGCTATTACAATATTCCTCTCTTTTCTACTAAGTATATATGTTCCTCTTATTCTTTGGGATTTCAGGAATTTTTGGGATGAGAACCCTCCTCAATATGCTTTACATCGTATCCCGGCAATAGCCCTTCAAGGAAAGAGTTAAAGTCCTATAATTAAACCACAGAGACACAGAACTGCCTCAACCTCCAAGCCACCTGCACATATTTTTGTCCCGGAAGTTCGAGCTGAAGAAAGGGACCCAGGCATCTGGGATCAACTTCCCCTTTGACTGCCACACTGCATTTCAATAGAAGAAAAGGCTGACCGACTGGAGCCTCCCGATTCACCTTCCTGTAGGTGGCAGGCTTGGTCTTGGGGAAACTCCGGGAGGTACTGTTTTTACTTAAAACAAGATCAAACCCAAAACCTTTTCACATGTGAGTCCTAAAACTGTAAACCCGAGACCCTTTCATATGTGATCTCTAAAGCTGTAAACCCGAAACCTTTTCACATGTGAGTCCTACAGCTGTAAATCTTCATATGTAATTTGTAAGGCTGTAAACTTAAGATTCTTCCACTTGTAATATCTAAAGTATAAGCCTGTATTAAGGCAGAACCTTCCTTTGTTAGATGAACTGGGTAATTTGGAGCCATCGCTCAGCTACCGGCCATAATAATAGTAATTATAATAATAAACTCCTTCCTCCCCCATTCGGTGTTCGAGGGCTCTGTTTCCCTCCGCCGCTCCTGCTACAGAACCATGTCTTATATAAGGGAAAGAAGGAAAACAAAGGTAAAGGCTAACTTTTATTTTCCCACCAACTTACACTCTACAAGTTACTCTAGCTGGAGGGCTTGAGAGAGACAGCAATACTGCATGTAGGGCAGGAGACATTGAGGATTTGTGGACATTGGTACCTAGAGACATCATGGTGCCCACAGCCCACAGTCATTGAGACATATTAACCAACAAAACACTGGACTCAAACCCACCAAAGAAGCCTCTCCACACTGTCCCTGCACATGCTCTGGGGAGACATGAGGAATCACCATGGTGCACAGTGGTGACTGTGCCAGGAAAGTCCCCAAGCCAAGATTTGTCAGGAGTGAAGGGCATGGCCAGCTGGCTTTCACTTCTAGCAGCACCTGTTAGAGTGTTTGATTGCGTTCTGACTAAAAAGGACATTTGTTACCCTTTAGCCAAGTTTTAAAAATAAGAGTGTATTTGAATATAAAACTAAAATACCATGTGTTCTGAGTCCGGTGGAATTCGCAAGCACCTGTAGGAATCTTAACTGCACCGGAAAATGACTTTTCTGTTATCTAACATACCGTCTTCCTTCTGCTACCTTACGTAGAGACTGTGAAGATTTTAATTAGTAATTCTCACCATGAATCTTCTGGGTGTGTGCCAGTGAGGATTACTTAACTAAGCAAAAGGGTAAGATATGCACTTATGTATTTATATGCATACTTATATTAGTGCCTCAAATTGCTTCTGAAAACTATAAATAAATAGTTCAACATTAAATTACTAATTCTGCTTCTAGCCTGGGATGATTTTTTAAATGTTTATAAATGTGTTTAAATGCTCAGATCTAAGGAAAATAGTGCTAACAAATAAACACTGTCGTTTATTTAATTCATATATGACAGGGGAAAGAGATTTTTGTAATAACATTGCTATTTAGAAGAAAGAATCACATTTTAATCTAGATAATCCAAATAAAAGATAGTTTAAAAATAGAAAAATGAAGTTCAGAGGTAAGTATTGAGAAGTAAAAATAAAAAGCCATAAAAGGAATTTCTTTAGGATGAATGGGTAATATTCTAAATAAAAGTATTGATGTTTGTACATCTTGTCAGAGTGGGTATAAGAATTATGCAAAATGTTCTTTATTGTTAATTCCAATATAAGGTATTAATCATAGTTCAAATACCACTTTTTCGTCAATATTTTGAATGGAAAATATACATTTATTTAATTCAGAAAATTATGCTATTTAGTACATATGTAATAGTTTTGTTTGGACTGAAAAATGAAAATATAAAACTGAAAAGATTCATTTAGGAAAATTTTTGATTCTTTAAAAACTGTCTAGGTTAAAATTTGGTATTTTAGTAAAAATAAATAGCATTGTATAATTGAGTTTAAATTGTAAATACAATCAACAACAACAAAAAAGGAAAAGAACATTTCTAGGTGACACAAAACTAACGTAAGCTTTACTGCCAGAAATAGAGTTAGTGCCTGGTTCAGTAAAAATGATTATTTCAGATAAAATCAGCTCTCATTATTAGATTTTATTTACGGGTTTTCTAGTATCTTTAGTGGTCCCTTTAAATTCTTTACAGCAATCTCAATAAACAGCCTGGCAAAAAAAAATTAAAAAAAAAAAAAGAAAGCGAACCAAAAATATCTCACTTATTGAGTGATTAAATTCTCATGGTATACTTTCCACATCCTATAATTTGTTCCGCATGCCTCTCCTGGTGATAAAATAAAGTTTGACTTTGATAAACTGAATGTACAAAACATATTTTAAAGCTAATGCTCTGTATAGCAATATTCTTATCATTGACAATACAACACTGTTGGATACTGATCTCTACTCTGAGTCATTTTCACAAAGTCAACTAGAGCTGACGTTCACAGCATTTAGAGTTCTGCTTTCCATACCTATCTGACATGAGTTGTGTTGAAATTTCAAGAAATGTGTACTTGAAATACATAAATGATTTTCACCCAAGAATTATAAAATTAAACTTTATTAATCTATGAAGAGATGCAGGTTTGATAAAGGCATTGCAGTCATGAGATTGACTGTTCAATATTTACACAGTCTTCCGTCCTTTAAAAATTTCTCCTTCGTTTCAATGATAACAAATTGCAGATATGGTACATCTCTAATAGTCAATAATAGAAAAAATGAAAGCCTTTAATATTTGATAATAAATTGAAATGAACACATATGTTCACTTTTAAAATGAAGTCTATGCAAAGACTTTACGTCGATCCTATATGACTAGCACTATAAAATTAAATTTACCGATTTCCTTTCAAAAAATGAAAACTAAGATGAACAGAATACAATGCCTCACTTACTATTGGGCTTTATTAGTGTGAAAAATTGTTATTGCTCCTTTTATTAAAGATCATCATTTCCTACTCCAGTTGGTTAAAGAAAGATATGCACAGGACATCATATTTAACATTTCAGAAGAAACCCAATAAAGAAAGTTAATGACTTACATTCAATGATAAGGTAAAGTTCCCATATCCTTTGCTAAATTTTCTAAATCAAATGCTAAGAGTTTGCAGGAATTCTGTGAGAACCTTCCTAATTTACATCCCAGTCCAAATATTAAGAAGTTTTCTATAGCCATTCTTATTTAATTATTAATCCGCAAACATTGAAATGCACCAAAGTTCAGCCCTTACTGCACGGCCTTTGTAAGGATAGACTGGAAAGGCAGGCTACCTTTATGCTTAATCCAAATCCTCCTACTGTTTGTCTTCTGATGGTCACCGTTCTTTCCTGAAAGACAGGATTTTTAAGAATGGTTAGCGTTTCCTAATACTATACTTACACACAGTTTTTTTTTTTGTTTTTTGTTTGTTTGTTTGTTTTCTTCTGGGTTTTGCTTTTGTTCTTCAAAAAAAAAGAAAACTCTTTTGTGGTGGCATAGAGTCTCTACATCTTGTAATAAATAGTCCTTGACTTTTAAAGGACTATTTGTTAAAAGGGATTAAAGTGTTATTAAAGTCCTAAACTCTTAAAAATAGTTCTTCTCAATGATTATATTGGACATATTTTGGAATCTTAACTTTTATACCTCTTCTTATTTCCACATCATGTACACTTGTTTTCTAAGGAATGACAAGTTCTAGGTTATATAAAAGTAACTCAAAGACAATGGTAAATATGATCTTGGTAAACCAGGGTCCTATCTCCATCACGGTCTGGAATTTGGGAGCTAAGCTGGGAGGCTGCCGTGGCCAGCACAGAAATGATTCATTTGTGTGTGTGTCTTAGATTGAAAATGAATAAACCAGGTTCAAAATAAATTCATTGCTTGTTCATGAAATGAATAAATTACACATCTAACTAATAATGATAATTGAATTATCAATTTTAAAAGTGAGTTTCTTTTTCTCTCCACAATAGAAGTAAATCAGTCACTGGCCTATAAAACTTAAAAATCACAAAGATGATGGCATGACAACAAAGAGCCACATTTGGACAAATCCTGTAATTTTCAATTTGAAAAGTCCATACTGCTCTGTTTTTGAGCAGTTGTCTATGTAGTGCTTACTGTAGAGGCATGCTGAGGGCTGAAGGTTTTAATTTATAGTCTGCTCCATTATTTCAATCTTCTTGAACCTTCCCCTATGCAGAGCCATTTGAGACACTGACCCTTTCCCCCTGCATGTGGGGTAGATATTTGTTATCTGTTCCTTATATCTCTACAAATGGCCTTTGCCCTCATTATCCATTTCTAAATGTAAACACTGCCCTCTTTCTTACAGATGAATTGTTTCCCTTATTCCCTTGTTCTACAGAAACTGTGTGGAACAGATAATATCATTTAAAAATAACTAGGAGGAAATTGGAAAAATGTGTGCTTCAGGTGGCTCTTGCTAAATGTTTTAAGATAGCATGTAACTCTTCATTTTGGCAAGGTTAAAAACTTCCTTTTTTAGCCAAAAGTTTAATTTCTATAAATAAAACTAAATAATACTTAACAAGATTGCCAAACCAGAATTTGATGTATACTATCATTGACTTATTTTGAATTTTAAAAATAAGACTTTTTGATGAAGATTGGTGCATATTGACTTAGCAATTATTACTGAATGCAAATGAGTAGCATTCAGTCATACAAATTGTCTTTATTTTGACAATGTGCTGAGTAATTTCATCTGTTTCAAAAATACTTATGTTACTCTTAAAATCTGACATCTAATCATACTTTCAAACCAACATTAGAATTATAATTGTACAAATAAGTTTGTATATAGCAATGTATGCGAAGCAACTTGAAATATAAGACAAACTGTTTTATCAAATAATACCACAAAGTATGTTTTTATTTTTCAGCCTACTGCTGCATTATCCCACGAATGCAAGCACAAATATGGGAAGATATATTTTACAATTTATATCCCAAAACCTACGGATAAACATGGCTGCATACACAAAAGCAAAACGGAAGGTGGAACATGTGCTCTATAGGTACACAAGATCCGTTAACAATTTAAAATAAACTAAGTATGTATTAGAAATGTGCTTTTATTGAACAGGACAAGTGCAATCTGTCTCATCAGTATTTATTTCTCATTAAATGGCTCATTAGAGAAGTTGAATATTGCAAACAATATCGGAATTGAAGTTAAAGAATGTGCCAGTAACTCAAATAGCCACAAATTCATACAGCTTCATATGTTCGGCAAATTACTTAAGGCTTGTGAGCCTGTTTTCAAATTTGCAAAATGCTGATAACACAAGCAATTAAAAGCTTTGTTCTGAGAATTAACATTTGTAAAGAACCCTGGCATATAATAGAAATTTGATATTCACACACATACACCCCCCCACACACACACACACACAATCCAATGTTCTATACAGGGATTCTTATATTAATAGTCATTCTAATATATTTGCATCATAGAGTAATTCAAATACTGGAAGACTCAGATTCAGAAATAGGTGAATTAAATAGTGACTATTTTTCCTATAAAATAGATAGGTAAACTGCTTTTATAAAACTGACCACCCAACTAAACTAAAAATCCCAGATGGCAGAAACTATTTCCATTTTTCCTTTCCTGTAAAAAATAAATACGTGATTCCTTAAAACAGTATCAAAATCAATGGTGAGGTCATCTGGACAATCTGTATCGGTTGTCTTAAAATACAAAATTTCAGCCAGAGTAAATGCATTTTAATTAGCAAATGACATCCCCTAAATGATGTAGAGCACTTGGTATAGAGATCGTTGGCCATGAGGAAAACTTGGTCAGTAATTGCTGCTAATTTGCTAAATGAGTGCTGAAATGCTGCTTTCCCTTGATAGAAACAACAGCATCCCGGGGTCCTCAAAGATCGTTTCTTTAAATTTCTTTACTCATTCTACGCAAGTCTACCTTCTAATCTCTGCTGGAGAATATTTAGAACATGTTCAAAATCAAATACAAAATTGCTGATGCAGAAAACATTTTGGAGAGACAAAGAGTCAGCAGAAACTGACAAAAAAATCTCAAAAACAGCACTTAATGTGTTTTTTAAACACCCGGGCAGACACACATACACATGCAAACCCCAGCCACTGCCTCCCGATGCTGCTTCTTCATGAGCTTACTTTTAAGAAAGTTAGGAGATAAAAGGCAAAAACAATTACTTTGTGTTTTAAAACCAAGATTGTACATTAGTCACTGCAGGCAGCAGGAAGCATAAAGGCAAATAACTGTTCTCAGGGTGGCCTCTGCTAATGTTCTCCCAGTTGTTTGTATTGGCAGTAGCTCTGCCACTACTAAGGGGATACAGTAGCTTTATCCTCTTACACCTCTGCTTCTTCCCTCCTCCCAAGAGTAGATGCAATAGAAAGAAGAAATGAACCATCTGAAATACTCAGCTCATAAATCAGACAATACCTGGAAGCTGATCTGAAATTATATTTAGTTAACAGATCATGAGTGTCATAAAGACTGTTGCCAGGTAACAAAACACCGTCTTTTGGGAGACCAGGGTGTTGTCAGTGATTTCATTTTGTAAAACACAAAATCTGGGTTGATGCTCCTATACAGACTCAAATATATACACACACACACACACACACACACACACATATATATATCTATACACACATATATATACACACACACATACACACATATACACATATGTATATACACACACATATATATACATATATATTAAAGAATATTAAATAACATGCCTTTGCTTAATATTGCTATTCCTTACAAAAATGCAAAAGATTGAGTCCAAGAGAATATCAGACTTTATAAAGACTTGCTGCACACCTAAATAATCAACATCAATGTTACAAAAAAAGCCTGTATTAAATACTTAGTATGCTTTGTAGAAAAATATAATTAGCACCCCTGCTTTTTGGAATATTATGCTATATGTATATAGAGAGAGATTGTATGAACTATAGGGGAAGAAAAATATACATGACAACCAAAAAAAGTTGGCATCACATACCTCAGGTATTGAAATTTCGAGATATATATATGTGAAAAGATTAGGAAGAAATGGAAATCATGCAGAAACTGAAGAGATTATCATCAGAAAACTGTACTAATTTTGTATTACAAAATCCAATATGTCATGTAGGAAAGAAAATAGAGAACGTTAATAGTTCTTTGTGACAATTGAGGAAGAGTAGCCAAAGTTGAAAACGGGATAATGAAGATGATGGCTTCTAATTATTAAAAATTTACTGTGTGTATTTATAGCCCTCATAGCACTTACAATGGTTTATTGAAAATAACTATGCCCTTGACTTTTTTCCTCCAAGTTTTCTGAGAACTGAAAATATGTCTTCCACAAAGTTATCTCCCAAGCATTTAGCACAGGTTCTAAATCAAAGTCAGGTATTAAAACGTTAAATGAATAAATATTCACTCAAACATTTTTCTAAGTAATTATCACCGCAACCAACTGGTGTAGGAATTTTCTTTTTCTAATTAAGAGAAGAGAAAATCAAAATGTAAAAGAGTGAAATTAACTTGAGTAAGATCCTAGTTGTGACTGAAACCGAGGTTTCTCTGATCTCTACTGTTCTTTCTATACCAACAGGCCTGAGATAAAATGCAGAATTAGGATGAAAAAATAAAAGCCCAAAACTGAAAACTCATGCAATGTAGTAAAAAGAAGGAAAAATGTGAGAAATGTAATATTTTCCCTGTAGGATTGGGAATAAGGTCAGAATGTCCCTATTCACCATTGCCATTCAACATCTTGATGTCCTAGCTAGTACAGTAACAAAATACTATGAAATAAAGGCTTATAAAATGAACAAAAAGAAAGAGAACTGTCTTTGTGTTTTGTCAGTGTATAAAATCCCAAAGAATTAAAAAACAAAATTCTTCTGGAACTGGTAAGTAATTATGGCAAGTTCATAGAATACGAAATTATTATACAAATTAAATTACATTCTTACATATTAGCAATGAGAAATTGAAATTGAAAACTAAAAGCATAATGCTATTTTCAATAACACATACTAAAAGGAAAATATTTTATGGCTAGGTGCGGTGACTCACGATTGTAATCCCAGCACTTTGGGAGGCCAAGGGGGGTGGATCACTACTTGAGGTTGGGACTTTGAGATCAGCCTGGCCAACATGGTGAAACCTTGTCTCTACTAAATACAAAAGATTAGCAGGGCATGATGATGCGTGCCTGTAATCCCAGCTTCTCGGGAAACTGAGAAAGGAGAATCACTTGAACCCAGGAGGTGGAGGTTGCAGTAGCCGAGATTGCGCCACTGCACTCCACCCTGTGCAATAAAGTGAGACTCCATCTCAGAATAAATAGATAAATAAAATTAAAAAGTAAATAAAAAAATAAAAGAAAAACATTTTGCTATAAATCTAACATAGTATCTACAGAATTTATATATGAAACTAAGAATCGAGAGGAAAAATTAAAATTTGTTCAAAATATATGAAGAGATAACCGTATTCATGAATTGAAAGACTTAATATTTTTAAGATGTCAGTTTTTCCCAACTTGATTTGTAGAATCCATGCAATTCCAATAAAAATCCCAGCAAGCTATTTGTGGATACCAGCAAACAGATTTTTAGGTTTAGATGGGTAGCCAAAAGACCTTAAATAAATAGCCAGTATAATACTGAAGAAGAATAAAGTTAGAGGACTCAGGATGCTTGACCCAGGACTTACTAGAAAGTTTAAGTAAACAACACTGTTGTATTGTTTGACAGAATAAACATACAGACCAGTGGAACAGAACAGGTGGACAAAAAAAAAAAAGGCAAACAAAAAAATACAATCAACTGATATTTGACCAAAGAACAAAGGCAATTCAATAGAGAAAAGAAAGGATACTCTTTCCAACAAAGAGTGCTGGAGGAATTGGACATCCATAAGAATGAAAGGCATCTAGATATATATACTACACTCTTCACAAAAATTAACACAAAATGTATCATAGGTAGGCTTAAATATTAAAAACAGTATTACAAAATTTCTAGAAGAAAATATGGGAGAAATCCCATGTGATATATATGTATAGTGATGATATGTATGTCACACAACACCAAAAGCATGATTCATAAAAATGTTGATAAATTAGGATATATTAAAATTAATAACTTCTGCTTTGTGAAAGATACTGCTAAAAGAATGAAAAAACAAGCTACAGACTGGAGGAAAATACTTGCAAATCACATATCTGATAAAAGAGTTGTATCCAAAATATATGAATAATTCATAACACAGTAAGAACACAACCAATTAAAAAGTAGCTAAAGTATTTGAGCAAACACTTCATCAAAAAAGATATGCAAATAACAAACACACTTATGAAGGTATGTTCAACATCATTTGTCAGTAGGTAAATTGCAAATTAAAATAACAGTGAGATAATATTATACACTTATTAAAATGGCTAAAATCCAAAACATTGACAATACCAAATATTTATAAGAATTCTGTTCAAGGTTAATTCTCATTTCCTATTTGTGTGAATGCAAAAGAGAATTCGACAGTTTCTTACAACTCTAAACCTAATCTTAACACATGATCTGGGAGTGATACTTGCAGGTCTTTATCCAAATAATTTGAAAGTTTATGTTTATACAAAAACCTGCATGCAGATATTTGTATTATCTGTATCCATTATCACTGATAACTATAAATAGCCAAATAAGGTATCCCTCAATAAGTCAATGAATAAACAAACTGTGGTACATCTATGAGGTGAAGTGATGTACATCTATACAGTGAAATAACTTAAAAAAATGCATAATCAAGCTGAAAGAAAACATGGCCATTCTTCATGCATGGACTCCCACATTATCAGTATCCCCTACCAGTGGGACACATTTGTTGTGACTGATAAACCCACATTAACACAGAATCTCCATGTTAATGAAACTATTCTATATGGTATTATAATAAGAATTGCATACCATTATACGTTGTCAAAACCCACAGAACTTTAGAGCACCAAGAGTAACCTTAATATATGCAAATGTTTACAAATAATTTAGGATTAAAGCAGGAATGCAGTCTGTGACACCTGAACTACATGACAAATATATGTTGCAACCTCAGTGATGGGGCAGGAGAAAGATGCACTGCCTAAGTCACTGTGGAAATAAAGTAAGAGACAGGCATCTGCAAGACAAGGGCTAAAGGTTAAAAGCTAAAGGAACTGTGCATGGAACTGTATTCTAGTTGGTAAAGTCGTTTCACATAAGCGTATGGTGTGGAGACAAGAGTGATGCCATCATGGATGCTAATCCTCCATGTCAATTTCTGACTATCCCAGACCCATGAATGCATTCTGACTTCTGCTTTACCATCCTAATTTACCATCTCTGTTGTAAGAACACGTCAACCTTGATATTATTAAACAAATTATAGGCACTGACACATATAACATTCTTGACTTTTTGGGATGGTTGCATGTAAATGTCTTGCCACAGTATATAAACCCTTCCCTATGGTATACAAACCCTGGGTCTGACCAAGATCACACTTCTATGTGCAAGTTCCCCCAATAAAACACCCCTTTCTATAAAGTGGATTTGTCTGCTTCATTCTTTGGTTTCTTGGCTTCTTCAGCATGTGGGGACTACTTTGCATAAATGGCCCTTTCACAGTACATATGGGTTAACAATCCTAATACTATTATATATGTATATTGAAATTTAGTAAATAAATGGGTGGTGGACAGAGGGAAGCCAGATTTCTAAGTGTTAGGGAAAAATTCACAGATGAGCAACAGCAGGAGGTTAAAAATGTCCATGAGGTTACAGAAAACAGTTGAGGACATCAGTATAAACTCATGTTTAGCTTAATGTTGATGTGAATGTTTGTGTATAAAAATATTCATACATATTTAAATATATAGTTTTGTCTTTCTAAAAATAGATTTATTGAGCTATCATTCATATGCCATGAAATTCACTCATTTAAAAAGTGCAATTCAATGGCTTTTAGTGTAGTCACAGTTGTGCATTCATCAACACAATTAATTTATTTGGCTACTATGAACAAAGCTGCTATAACATTCATGTGCAAGCATTTTCGTGTACATTTGTGAAAATTTATCTTGCATATATACCAAGTAACGAAAGCGGGAATTGTCAGACTGTTTTCCAATGTGGTCACACCACCTATAGTCCCATCAACAATGTATGAGAATTTCAATTTCTCCATATTCTCACTAAACCTTATCTGTCTTTGTGATTATAGCCACCTAGTGGATATAAAATGGTATATTAGCATTTTGATACAAATTTTCCTGATGGCGTTTTGTTCATTTGCTTACCATTTAGATAATTTCTTTAGAGAAACATCTTGTCAAATTATTGACCCGTTTGTTGATTGACTGTTTTATTGAGTTGCAAGAGCTTTTTACACATTCTGGACATAAACACCACACTAGATCTGTGATTTACAAAAATGTTCCCCCATTTTCTGTGTTGTCTTTTCACTGTATTGATAGTGTTAGTTGAAGTACAAAAGTTTTTAAATTTCTGATGTGCCATTTATCTATGTGTTCTGTGTTTTCTGTAACCTGAGCCTTGATGTCAAATTTACAAAACCATTGCTTAGACTGATGTCAAAATGTTTATATGTATGTTTCCTTCTGAGTTTTCATAGTTATAGTTCTTAAATTTAGATTTTTCAAGCATTTTGGATTAACTTTTGTATGTGGTGTGAGGTAGGTTCCCAAATTCATTATTACACATTTAAATGTTCAGTTGTCCCAGCACCATTTGCTGAAAAGACAGTTCTTTCTCCATTAGTTTGGGCACCCTTACTAAAAACAAGTTAACTATAAACTTATTTCTGAACTCTCAATTCTATTCCATTGATCTAATATGGCTATCATTATGCCAGTACCACACTCTGTAGATTACTGTCTATTCATTGTAAGCTTTGAAATCAGAAAATATGAATCCTCAAATTCTTTTCTTTTGTTTTTTTCAAGATTGTTTTAGCTATTTGAAGTCCATTGCATCTCCACATGAATTTTAGAATCAGCTTGTCTATTCCTGCAAGAAAATTAGCTGGGACTTATTTTAGGGATGTATATGTAGATCAATTTTGGGATTATTATTAGATAACCATTAATGATATTGAGTTTTCTAATCCATGAAAATGGTATGTCTTTCCATTTATTTAGGTTTTCTTTAATTTCTTTTACTCATGATTTTTAGTTTTCAGAGTATATATTTTATAATTTTTAAAAATTTATTCCTAAGTATTTTTGATGCTACTTTAAGTGAACAATGGAGTCCTTGGTCCTAAGGAAGTAATAGCATTCCTTCTTAGAAGACTTAGGCACAAAACTTACCTCCCTAGGTAATTTTATAAAAATACAATTAAAGAGAATAAATTACAAAAAAAAGGCCCTTTCCTATCAATTATTTTAGAGAACACATTTCAGCACTTCTGAGGTTTCTTGCTTCATTCCCTTAAGTTTGTTCCCCCAGCAAGCACTCTGGGTTTGGGGTTTTTCTCTCTCTCTCTCTTGCTACAGGTGTAGTGGTAAAAAAAGGAGATTAACATTCCCTAAAGCCCACTGAAAACTATAGTTTGTAGCAGTCCCTTCATATCTGACTTAAGGTGGTTAGATTTTGGAAACTATTTATTTAAAATTTAAGTATTCCTTGTTAGCGTTGCACAGAATTGAAAATTGCACAATTCCACTTTTGTTTCAGCAAATGATCATCTGCAATAGAAACAGAAGCACAGTGATGTTAAGTAACTTTACTAAGGTCAATTAGCGGTGAATTCTTGTGATTGAAATGCAGGCACTAGGAGCCACTGCCCATATGCCTATCTCCTGCTCTGTTCTGTCTTTTAATGCTTTTCTTTTTCTTTCTTTTTCTTTCTTTCTTTCTTTCTTTCTTTCTTTCTTTCTTTCTTTCTTTCTCTCTTTCTTTCTTTCAGAGACACAGTCTCACTCTATTGCTAAAGTTGCAATGCAGTGGCTTGATTATAGCTCATTGTAACCTTGAATTCCTAGGCTAAAGAGATCCTTCTACATCAGCCTCTCCATATATAGGATTACAGGGATATGCCACCATGCTCAATTAACTTTTTAATTTTTTGTAGAAATGGGGTTTATGTTGTCCAGGCTGGTCTCCAACTCCTGGCCTCAAGTGATCTTCTCACCTTTGCCTTCCAAAGCCTTGGGATTACAGGTGCAAGCCACTGTACCTCACTGTGTCTCTGATGTCTTAACACTTATTTAGACAGCAATGTCTCTGAGGAGCCCTGTATTAAATTATATCCTGTTCTCTAATCTACTATTTCTCTAAGAACTCTGGCATGGGACTTCTAATTGATTTAGACAAAAATACATTTAAAAGGCTGTGTGAGACAAAGATTCACTAATTCAAATTATCTAATAAATTGTATTTGAATATATTGTCCTAAAAGTGCCTCTTGGCATAATATAGAGAGAATAATTAAATAATTTTTTTCTTGAATATTTTTGAATTATTAGGTAAAAATGTATTTGAGGCTAAGTGCAGTGACTCATGCTTTAATTCCAGTGCTTGGGGAGGCCAAGGTGGGAGGGTTGCATGAGACCAAGACTTTGAGAACAGGCTGAGCAACATTGTGAGACCCTGTCTCTACAAAAAATTAAAAAGCTCAGCCAAGCATGGTGTTACACACCTGTAGGCCAAGCTACTCGGAAGGCAGAGGCAGGACAGCTTGAATCCAGTAATTTGAGGCTGTGATGAGCTATGATGATGCCAGTGCACCCAGGCCGGGTGCAGAGGGAGACCCCTGACTTGAAAAATTAGAAATAAAAAAAGTGTATAATACATATTTGAATATTTGCATTAGTGTCTGTTTTCTTTGATAGTGTCTTCAATCATACAGTTTTATCACAGATTCATACCATTTACAAATATTGATACTAATAATCATTATTATGTTTACACTTGTGCAAAGTTCAATATTTTACTTAGTGAAATTGGCTTGTAATTTTAGATTGTTGTTAAATAATATACTTTACAGTCACCTTTATCATAATGCTAATTTAGGGGTGAATTACCATAACACTAAGAATTAACATTCATTTTTGCTTTTAGTGAAATCTTTATTGTGCGTAAGAGATTTTATATCTACATAGATAGGATTATACATAACCATTCTGCAGTATCTGTGGGAGACAGACCGCATGATCTCCCTAGAATATCAAAATCTTCAGATGCTCGAGTCCCTTATATAAGATAGCATAGTATTTACATATGATCTACATCCATCTCTAGGTATGCTTTAAATAATCTCTAGATTACTTATAATACCTAATACAATGTAAGTTTTATATAAATAATTATTATACCCTATTGCTGTATTACAACTTATACAGTAAATCGTTATTATACTTGATTGCTTTTTAAATTTATATTCCTTTTTATTGTTGTATTTTTTCCTGAATATTTTTCATTTTACAGGAATGGAAGCTGCTCTGGGTGAGTCAGTGAGTGAATAGTGAGTGATTGTGAATCATGGCTCACTACTTTATACTACCGTAGATTTTATAAACACTATGCTTAAGTTACACTAAATTTATTTTAAAATACTTTTCTTTTTTCAGTAATAAATTAAACAGCCTATTGTAACATTTTTTACTTTATAAAGTTTTTTTTGACTTTTAATAACACTTAGTTTAAAACACAAACACATTTTATAGCTGTGCAAAAGTATTTTCTTTATATTCTTACTGTATAAACCTTTTGTTTCTTATTATTTTATTTTTAAAACATTTTTGTTAAAAACTAAGACATAGACACACACATGAGCCTAGGCCTACACAGGGTCAGGATCATTAAGGTGTAACTAGGAATGTTTCAGCTCCATTATGATCTTATGATGTGCTGTAATATATGTGGTCCTTTCTTGGCCAAATATCATTATTGTTGAAAGCAGTAACAAGTGAATTCTTAGACCGTGTTGCAGACAAGAGGTGCCCAAGGAGCCATGAGGACTGCATACAGTGG
The DNA here is from genome assembly GCA_963573385.1 of Cacajao melanocephalus. Lineage (NCBI taxonomy): Eukaryota > Metazoa > Chordata > Mammalia > Primates > Pitheciidae > Cacajao > Cacajao melanocephalus. The sequence goes on from CAUYLG010057628.1 coordinate 32,980, forward strand.
TGTCCTGGATGTCATCTTGGACAACTGATGAAAACTAAGAAAATCTAAATATACTATCGACTTCAGTTACAATTTACCTATCAAATGTGTTCATTCACTGTAGCCAACTTACCATACTATGTAAGATGTTAATAGGGGAGCCTGGGTGTGTGGTATATCCCTGTATTATTTCTGCCATTTTTTTCTGTAAATCTAAAACTGTCCTAAAAATAAAGCACATTTTTAATGGAGGAAATTAAATTTAGTGAAGACTTCCTGAGTGCCAGACACTTTATTTGCACTTGATTTACAAAAGAATATAAAACAACTGGGATTTAGGATCCAGTTTGCTTCTACACTGCAAGCTTATTCCACCACCCCTATTTCATCCCCTAAGGGTTCTTGATTCAAATGTCACCCTCTAGTATTTTTTACCAATAAAATCAGACTGACCTTTCTTTCATATAATTCAGTTTTTCTTTAGTGCTTAATTTTTATCTGTATCAAAGTAATGTATGTATGTTAAAATAGCAGTTCCCAACCTTTTTGGCATGAGGAGGGACTGGTTTTATGGAAGAAAATTTTTCCACAGACCAGGATGAGGGGTTGGAATAGAGATAATTCAAGCGTATTACATTTATTGCACACTTTATTTCTATTATTATTATATTGCAATATATAATGAGGTAAGTACACAATTCATCATAATGTAGAATCAGTGGATGCCATGAGCTTGTTTTCCCGCAATTAGATGGTTCCATCTGGAGGTGATGGGAGACAGTGACATATCATCAAGCATTAGATTCTCATAAGGAGTGCACAATCTAGATCCTCAGCATGTGCAGTTCATAATAGGGTATGTGATTCTATGAGAATCTAATGCTGCTGGTGATCTGACCGGAGGCAGAGCCTGCCTTGTGGCCTGGTTCCCAAAAGGTCATGGACTGGTACCAGTTGGGGACCCTTCTGTTAAAAGTCTAATATTCTACATGAATTGTATTAACAACAACCAAAAAATCCCTTTTTGCACTTATTTCCACTCAGCTTTCCCCAGCCTGGATGCAAATCTTGTACCATTTCTTATGATTCATTCCATATTTCTAAATAATATACTTGCAATTTATTGTTTTCTATTTAAAACAATAAACATTGATTTCTCATAAATGATGCTACACACATACACTTTTTTTACTCCAGTTTCACCTGCAAAAATAATTACAAAATTCAATGTTTACATAATTACTTTGAAATATTATTCACACCTAATACAACGAGTAGAGCGTAATTGTGTTTCCATCTTGTGCAATTCTTAGCATTTCCTGAAGTTCATGAATGGCTTTTGAAATTGTTCTAGTTTTCTATATACTTATCATGAAATCGATTCCCCAAATTGACAAAACAGTAAAGCTCCTCTTAATAAAGTTACATACTATAAAGTTTTCAATCATATGATAATATGATTTTTAATTTTTTTTAAATCTATCTCTCTCCTGGACTAATACATCCTCCTGTTCCAATATCAGCTAATTGAGTTTTTTGTGTGCCACATATGCTACACAGCTGTTGCCCTGATACCTCTGTTCATCCCATTCCCGAAAACTTACGTCATATTTCTGTGTAGGATCTGTTTCCTAACTCCGTGACTGCCTTTTTAAAATTGACTTCTTCTATGTGTTTACTAGTGACCTTTCGTCACTCATTCATGCATGGTAAAAAAAAAAAAATGAGAGTGGAAACTGGATATATGTCGCCAGATTTTTATTGGTACACCTTACAGATGCTGAGGAACTTCCAAATGGCAATATCTGTTGCTGAGACTTTTTTTTGAGATTACTAATTTCTTTTGTCTGAAAAGAATCTTCCATTCGCTTGCCAAGGACTTAACGTCTGTCTTCTGGGAGAGGAGTGATGCTGACGGAGGGAACCTGGCCCACCTCGCTATCTTGCCATGTTTAATCCTTTCATTTTCGGTGCAATGCCTCATCACAGATTCAAGTGGAGCACATTCCCAGAACCTCTGATTCACCCTTCCAAAAGCAAACATCATGTCTATTTGCCGTTAGGGCCAGAGACTGGGGAAGAAGGGTCTTTGGGCTATGGCAAGAGATGCTGGTCTAAAACCTTAAATAGGTTCGATCAGTCTCTCCATCTTTAGCCCATCCCCATATCCAAGACTTTAGAAGTACTTTGGGTTTCCAATTCTTGAGCCTTTTTACCATTTGAAGTTGAGGACTTGACCACTTTATGTTGGCTCCCTAAAGCCATGTCAGGCGTTCAGACTTTCCATTTCTCTGCCTGCTAGTCAGTTAAGTCTCTCTCATCACATTCTTTTGGCCAATTTCCATAGGTTTTTATTTTATTTTTTATGTCTCTCATTTGCTTTATGCTTCTTTTCCATTTTCTTTATAGATTTCCTCAAACTGAGATTCATTTCATGAACTGAGCCTTAATTAACTGATTTATTTGAAAGCTACCCTTATTCACAGTTGGCTTGAAAATACTGCCTTTGTGAATATATCCACAATATCTCTCTGTCAGATGGCATTCTGCTATGGGCTTTGGATGAATAGTTTTGGTCATCCTTTGGCAAGAACATAGGGGAAAAGATAAAAAAGTTAATTTGAGTTAAAAAGTAAAAGTTTTATAGCCATGTTGAAAGCAAAAAAATAAGTGAGTAAATAAACTTCTGGAAAGGGATAATTAAATTATAAAAATTCAATGAAGCTTAAATGAAGAATTCAAAACCAGAAGAAATGAGAGGATTTTTACGTTTTTTGTTTTGCTTTGTTTTTTGCCGTATTGAATATTTCAAATAATCGTTGTGTGGTTCCTATGTACTAGGCACTGTTTTACATTCCACAGAGACAACAGAGAACAAAACAGATTTAAAAATTCATCCCTGTTAGGTGCTTACACCCTAGTGAAGAGAAAATGGCAATAAGTGACTGGAAAAAAAATAGCCCCAGAGTGTAGCAATAAAATTGGAATGAAAGATCACCTGTTAAGTTGATAATATTTGTGTATAGTTTTAATTCTGGTGAGGAAACAAGTCTTGCATAGACCTGTATGAAAGTTGTTCTAGGCATGAGTATCATGATGTACAAAGGCCCTTAGGTGAAGCTGCCTGGCATACGCAGAAAATAGAAAGGTCACTGTGTCTAAAACCCAGTAAGAGATGAAGAAAGTAGTAGCAGATGAGAAAGATGGGATCAGAGAAGTAAGGACAAGAGGAGCTGTCCCACATTGGGTCTTGAGGGCCACTTACTATGTTGGGATTATGCTATGTGACATAGAACACCAGCATAGAAATCTGAACACAGGGATAATCTGGTCTGACTTATGTTTTAAAATATTATAGCATTTAAACCTCTGTGTGGAGAAGAGACTGTTGGAAGACAGTGGGAAAGGAGCCATGATAGAATTGATGGGACCAATTCTGAGTCTATGATGATGATCAAGGTGAGAGATGATGTTGTTAGCAGTGGAGATGAAGGGAGATGACTAGATATAGATGTATGGTTTATGTAGATAATCATGCTCTCTGAAAAAAGGGACTGTTTTATTTTCTACTTTCTGATTTTTATACCTTTTATTTCCTTATCCTGACTTAGTACCTTGGGTGGTACTTCCAGTATTATGTAGAATAGCAGTGGTGTGAGCAGACATCCTTGCCTGTTCCCCAACTGAGGAAGAAAGCATTCAATCTTTTAGCATTAAGTATGGTATTAGCTGAAGATTTTTATAAACATTCTTTGAAAAATTGCAGAAATTCCTTTCTATACCTGGTTTTCTGATGGTTTTTATTTCTTATCATTAATTGATTTCATTGATTCAAATACTAAAACAGGCTTGAACCTCCAGAATAAATTCCCCACTTAGACAATAAATATTTGGTAGAATTATCTGGCAGTAACAACTGGGCCTTGATATTTTTTTCCTTCAATATTTTCTCATTATAAATATAATTTCTTTTATAGTTACAGGGCAAATAAAATAATCCATTTCACATAGCGAGAGTAGTCGTGACTTGTGCTATTTAAGAAATTGGTCGATTTCAGCTAATTTATTAAACCTGTGTCTCTGGAGTTTCTCATAATACTCCCTTACTTTCTTTTCGATGTCTGTAGGGTCTGAAGTAATATCTCCTATTTTATTCCTAATATCAAGAATTTGTACCTTCAGTTAATTTTTCTTTGTCAGTCTTCCTCCTAAAGGTTTGACAATTTTATTGATATTTTCAAAAAAGTGGAGTTCTTTTTATCAATTTTCTTTACCTATTTTCTGTTTTCATTTTTCTAATTTCTGTTCTTTATTATTTTCTTCATTCTTCTTTTGTGTTTATTTTGCTCTTCTTTTTCTAAATCATTGGGTTGGGTGTTTATTTATTTGAGATTTCTTTCTTTTCTAATCACTGCATCTATTTTTATTTCTTTCTCAATACTTCTGTGGCTGTAACCCACAAATACTGATATACTGAAATTTTCATTTTTATCCAGTTCAACACGTTTTTATTTCTATTGATACATCTTATTTGGCTTGTGGATTATTTAGAATTGTATTTATTAGGTTCCAAAGGGTTCGAAGAGTTTCCTTGTATCTCTCTGTTATTGGTCTCTACTTTGATTCCATTATAGTCAGAGAACACACACTGTATACAATTCCATTCTTTAAAAATATTGATATGTACTCATTGTATGGCCCAAAATATGTTCTATAATTATAATAAAACCCACTCTGCAAAAACTGTATAATTGTGAAAAGTTTGACAGCTAAAAAGACTTGAGCTAATCCATCGCCCTCTTGCCTTTAACTTTCAACGTGCCTTAATTATACCTGGGCTTAGGCCAGAGCTAATTTTGGAAAATATTTAGGTTATAGTTTAAATGATAACAGCCTTTCCCTAAAACTCAGCCACCTTTGTAAAGCTAATGAGAGATCACCTGACTAGGGGGTGTAGAGGAGCCTGAATTCAGGTAAAGGGTAGACATACACAATTGCTAGCCATTCATGGAAATAAAGACACTACTGCATAACCTAAGATTGGCCTTTTGAGATATCTTTTCACGTTTTTTACATGTCTAACACCTGGCTCCATCTGGTCCCATCAACTGTACTCTAGTGGCTCCACCCAGAAGCTTCAACTCCCTATGATTTCATTTCTCAGCATTACCTGATCAACCCAATCCCTTTCCCCAACCCATCTTTGAAAAACTTCTAACCTATGAGCTTTTGGGGAGATTGATTAGAGTAATAATTCTGTCTCCTGCATGGTGTGGCTGGCCTTGTGTCAATAAAACTTTTTCCTTATTTACTGCAATACTATGGTTTTTATTTGTGTGGCAGGAAGAAAGAACCGCTCATACAGTGAATATTCTTTTGGTAATTTAAAATAAGATGCAATCTGCTGTATGTTCTATACATTTGCTCATTGGATCTGGTTGCTTGATAATGTTTCTGAGTCCTATATTGTTTATCTTTTTGTCTACTTGGTCAGTCAATTTTATGTTATCTACCTACATAGATAGATAGATAGATAGAAGCTGTTGAAGGAAATTCAAGTATTTTACCCCAAAATATATATTTTGACATATTAGAAATGGCTGCCTTCTGGCCAGCAAACAGTAGTGGTCTTGTTAGGCTGTCTTTTTTGGGAAAAATTTGCATCTGTAGAGAATCTCTATTAATGCAGGCAGGCCTCTCCTTCCTATGCCTTTTCCAGGTCAAAGAGAGATTAAGAGTCTGACACTTCTAAAATTCTGAAAAGAAATGTTTACTATCTAGAGGCTTGGCTACAAGGCCACTTTGCAAGTCAATCTTCTTACTTTCTTCCTCCCATAACCTGTCTTGCCATTAAAACCTGTTTTTGGACACACTTTTGAGCCTGCATTCTTTCTGTAATTTTAAGATGGTATTTAAGCTTTTATTACTTACTGGGAAGTTGTATCTTCATTCTGAAGGCTTCCAGGTATACACATTAAATAAATATGTATCCCTCTTTTCCTATTAATGAATATGTCTCATGTCAGTGATCTTTCATCAGACCTTTAGGGGACCAGAAGCCTATGGCCCTCACACTGTCTATTGGTTTTGTCAGAGGCATTTGAAACAGAGCAACCCGATCTTGAATAAGGATTGGGTAAAATAAGGCTGAAACCTATTGGGCTGCATTCCTAGGAGGTGAAGGCATTCTTAGTCACAGGATGAGAGAGGGAGTTGGCACGAGATACAGGTCAGAAAGATCTTGCTGATAAAATAGGTTGCAAAAAAAATTAAAAAGCCCGCTAAATCTCACCAAAAGCCAAATGGTGACGAGAGTGACCTCTGGTGGTCCTCATGGCTACACTCCCACCAGCACCATGACAGTTTACACGTGTCATGGCAACGTGAGGAAGTTATGATATATTGTCTAAAACTGGGTGGCACGAATAATCTACTCCTTATTTTACATATAATAAAGAAATAACCACAAATATGTGCCACTAGCAGCCCCGAGGGCTGCTCTGCCTATGGAGTAATGATGCCTTTATTCCTTTACTATCTTAATAAACTTGCTTTTATTTTACTCTATGGACTCACACCAAATTCTTTCTTGTGAGAGATCCAAGTGCCCTCTCGTGGGGTTTGGACTGGGACTCCTTTCTGGTAATAGTGTCATCATTTTACCAGTTCAAGAGAAGTATAGAAACCTTATCTTCATTTAAATGTCCCTTTATCTTCCCCTATTTTTAATTGTTATTTCCTTTATACACATTGTGAAGCATGTTAGACAATGTTGTAATTTTTGCTTGAACCAACACCCATACTTTAGAAAACTTAAGGGGAAAAGGAAAATGTGTGGTATTTACAGGTATTTTAATTCTCTTTATTATTTTTCTTCCTTTGTGATGTTTCAGGATTCCTTCTTTAATCATTTCGTCTCTGTTGAGCGAGATTTTTGTAGCTATTCCTTAAGTGAAAGTCTGTTGGCAATAAATTCTCTTATTTTTCTTATATCTTATGATGTCTTGATTTTTCTCTGATTCCTGAAGAATATGTTTCATAGATACAGAATTCTGGGTTGACAGTTTTTTTCTTTCAGCAATTGAAAACTTGTTTCACTTCCTTCTGGCCTTCATTGTTTCTGATGAGCACTACACTGTCATTTGTTTTCTTCCTATTGCCATTATTTCTTCCTTGATGCTTTTAAGGTTTTCTTCTTTGCTGTTAGTCCTCATAATTTGTTTGTGAAATGATTGACATAAATTTGTTTGAGTTTATGCTTTTTCAGTTTTGCTCCATTCCTTGAATACGTAAGTTCATATCTTTTGCAATATTTTGAAACATTTCAGCCATCTTTTTAAGTACTCTGAATCTGACCCCTTTTCCTTCTCAGGTGACTCTGCTAAAACACGTGTTAGAAATTTTGACATAGTTTCATGGGTCCCTGAGATTTTTTTATTTTTATTTCTCAGTCCAATTTCCCTGTTTTTTTTAGAGTTCGTAATTTTTATTCTCTCTGTTGCAAGTTAACTGTTTCTGTTCTCTGTCCTGTCCACTGTGCTGTTGAGCCCAATCACTGAATTTTTATTTCAATTATTGTATCGTTTAGTTCAATAATTTTCAACTAATTATTGGCTAAGATATTCTATTTGCTCATTTGTTTCAATTATGTTTGCAACTAATATATAGCAATTTTATGACAGCTATTTTAAAATTCATATTATATAATTCTAGTATCAGTGTCATTTCAGATTTGATATCTGTTAATTATTTCTTCTCATTCAAAGTGAGAATTTTCTCGTTTCTGCTGGTGATGGGTAGGCATTCTAGCTCCCTGCTAGACCTCCACTGATACCACCCTGGTTGGGAGGAGCAAGAGAGCCTCGCTACTGCTTTCTGAGAGGTCTCAACTGACTCCCTTCTTTGGCATGGCTTCGTTATCACTGGGCTGCACGGATCTGAAATTCTGACAACCAGATAGTCTCCTCTGATACCACAGTGAGGTGGAGTTTGTAGAGGATTGTTGCTGATCTTGCTCCATAGAGATGAAAGCCCCTGTTCCTCTTTATGACTTCTCTAATACCACCCTGGGAGACAGAGTTGGAGAACATCAGTGCAGCCTGATGTTCTCAACAGGTGAGAGTGCAAGTCTGGGCTCTCCACTTGACCACTTGAGAGTGCAAGTCTGGGCTCTCCACTTGACCACTGCCACTGGACATAGAAGGAGGACACATTTTTGTGTGTGTGGTATTTTGCTAGAGTAGAGCATTTATTGTGAAAGAGTTTCTTGTCTTGTTAAACTGCCCGATTTTTTTCTGGAAAGCATGGTTTTGATTGGGCTTATTGTCATTTTCAGGTTACCGGCTTCTGTAACTGATCTGGGATATAAGAAGCCAAAAGTCCCTCAGAGAACATAGTTCTATGATATTCCTCAAATCCTAAAATCCCAAGCCAACCTGTCTCCCTATTCCTCACAGAGACGTACGGTATTTTTTTAAAAGATAATATTCACAGTTTTTAACTTGTACTTAGTAAAAAGAATAGAGAAAAGCAGTTCTATCCCTACTTTCCAGAAGAAAGAATGGATGTATCCTGGATATATTTTTGACAGAAAGCTAGCATGATTTTTTTAAATGATTGGATGTGGCTTCAATGAAAGAGTAGAGTAAGGACAGATTCCAGGGATTCTGTCTAATGCAACCGGAAATGTGACATATCCATTTACTCTATTTGGATAGGAAACGTTGTGAAGGGAACTGATTTGGGGAATAATCAAGGGTTTAGTTTGTCTCACATGTTTAAGCTTATGTTTTAGTTAAACATGTTTAAGTTGAAAATGCCTACTGGACCTCCAACTGCAGGTACTGTACAGATGGTTGAACTACCTCAATCTGGAGTGCAGGAACAGGACAGAGTAAGATACAAATTGGAGCCTAGTCACTATTGAAGCCATGAAAATTGATGACATCTCAAAGAGCAAGTGCAGAAAGTGAAAGAAAAAGAAAAACGGAATGAACTAAGCCAGTACCATTAAAGTGCCTGTAGATGGGAAGGAAGAAAAGACCCAGCAGTGCAGATGGAGACAAAGTTGCTTAGAGATTGGAGGAAAAGAGGAATGTAGGGTACCCAAGAAGCCAGTAAGAAAAGATTTGCAGGAGAAAGGCGTGTCAGTGGTGTTGAAAACACAAGTAAAATTAGGAATGGGAAATATCTATTAAATGGAGCAAGGTTGATATAACTAGTGAAATTGAAAAGAGAAATGTCAGTGGAATAGTGGGAGTGAATTACTCAATTTTGGGGATGATGGCAAAGAAACAATAATTTCAATGGGTTTCCTCTGGGTGAGGAAGCAGAGAAATGCAATGGAAGCTGGAAGAGAATGGTGAGCCAGGAGAGAGTTTGGTTTGATTTTTCTTTTGAAGGAGGGGAAATTATAGTTGCTTGTTCGAAATGATCAGAATGATCACTGGTCAGAAGGATCCGGTAGAAAATAAGCATTTAATGATGCAATCAATACAGTGGAAAATTGCTGGAACAATGTCTTTGAAGATGCTTGCAAGGATGGAATTTAGCGTATGACCGGGTGGTTTGATCTTAGATAGGAGAACAGACCATCTATGGTAACGGAAAGGGAGAACACACACAAGGTCACAGGTCCAGGAAAGCAGATGTAAATGGCAGTGGGGCATTGTTTTCTCGGCTTCATTTTTTTTCAGTGAAGGAGGAAGCAAGGGCATCACCTCGGAGTGAAAATGGGAGAGATGTTATTGGATACTTGAGGAGAGAGGAGTTGATACGGCATTGTCATCTAAGGGAGCAAGGGACTGAATGCACAAGAAAATAAAGTGTGATATAGTAGTTCCTGGAAGGTGAGAAAAGCACAAACCCTCTTATTTATATTTTATGTCAGTCTCTTGCAGGCAATCACATAGAGTCTCCACTGTTAGGGAAGATGTAGAAGAAAAAAGAGAAGCACGCCATGGAATATTATAACTAGGTGACCCTTCATAAGTACAACTCTACGTTCTAAGACAGCAAATATTGCGTCTAGAGAAAGTAAAGTATTAAGATCACGTAGATGCCATTTGAAAGACTCCAAAATAGAAATCAGGTCTCTCCTATAAATAACTAAGGCTCAGAATATATAGTCTACAGTGTAAGATAATGTGGCACGTGCTTCAGAACTGGTAGAGAAGCCAAGGAGTGTGAAAATTCTGCATGTGCTCCTTATCACAGAGATGTTCCAACTTGTGTGTATAAGTAATTGCTTTGATTTTATTGATGTCACTTAGAAATGTATATCATGGAGGTTAAAACTGAAGTTATACATCTCTTTTATGATAAATATTTTATAAGTTACAATTATGTTACCAAGTTTTTCAGGGGGTTTAAAACCACCTGGAATTTCTTCTTTAAAGCACTTTTTCAAGTAAAAGTAAAAATAAGTCCTCATATACTATAGCAATTTATGGTGTCCAAAGTGCATTTGAATATGTTACTTTATGTGACATTTGAAGCAAAGACAGTGAATCATCGTCACAGTCACTCGGGTGTTAAGCTATGGATAGAACAGAACAAGTATCCTCTTGACTAGGGTAATGGGATCCATGACATGGAGTTTAGCACAGCTCTCACTCTATTATGGACAGATCTTAGCGTTAAATCACATAGACTTCAAAGTCTTCATTTAAGGAAGAAAGGCAATGATACAGACAAATTAGCAAAATAGTGATGTGATATAAATATAAGTAGTCATAAACAAAATGTCTCAAATACATTTCAAACAGTTTAAATAATCTACCTAAAATATTCTGTAAATTACCAAGAACTAAGCATAATCAAATGCAAGCCACAGTAGCATCTCAAATTTTCAAAATTAGGCTAATCTGCACACTCATAATAATAGTGTTGAAAGCCTTAAAGAAGAAAAATAAATCAACACTATTTTTTAATCCATATTTCAAAATGTATGCTCTTAAGAAAGAATGCCTTAAATTCCCACTCATATTCTTCCTACTTGTGCTAAAACATTGACATATTGGCTATGTGGATTCAAGCCCATTCTATAGATAGGAAAGTAACGAACTTAGTGTTTTAGAGTGGAATGAACCAGGGGCAACTATAGAACCATTCCATGCATGTGCACGTGCATAACTATGCTTATCACCTTCATGGCAATCGAGGAATATTTAGTGTGGGAGCAAATGATCCCACAAACCACACATTATCACTGAGTGAATGTCCACTGCAAAAACCAATATCCATACCGATGCTTATACAAGTTTAAGTGTACGTGGTACATTTTGTTTAAGATTGCAGACTGCTTTCACAGATGAGGAGAGGGAAGGTACAATCTAAAGTAATTAACACGAAGATAAAAGCACTGACATTGTAAAAATAAAAATATTAAGCTACAAAGAAATTTGGATGACCTATGTGGCTCAGTATTTGAACACTTAGAACATTCCTCATCTTACTCTCTCATTATAATCACCCATCATTATCATCTATCCAGTATCCTCAAAGCATAGATATATTAACAAAAATCCACTTATCAAAGATAAATTTCAATCATTGCCTTCTTAATGCTCAAAAAGTTAGAAGAGTTGTTTATACTCTGGGCTTTGGTTATCCACATTTCATTTTAAAATTTATTATTAATTTTTTTAAAGCTGGTTGTCTTACCCTGTTTCCACATATGTAGTAAAAATTAACAATGTGTATGATAGCAAGTATCAAGCAAACTTATATGAATTAAATTAAAAAATGTTTTAAGTTTTATGTAATATACTGAAAGAAGAACTTTTACTGCCTTGGAAACGAGAAAAATGTATTTTTTAATTAAATTTCTCTACTTGTGCTACTAAAACAACTGAAGAACTGTTTCATGGGATAGGAAATTACAAATACATTGTTGACAAAAATGAAATTTTAACAAAAAATTTTACTCCTTGATCTAGTATGTTAACATGTAGATTAAGTAAATATTTATGTCAATTCTATTAACTTATTTTTACATTATTATCTATTTCATTTCACTTTCTAGTGTGTCCTAATTACAGATTTCCAGAACAATATAGATTTTAGCCTATTAGTTTATATTCAATCTCATTTAAGTGTTTCCTATTTGATTTAAATGCCTTTCTACAGAAGCAATATAAACTTCTTAAGTCTATAGTCTTTGGAATACCCATAGGCTGCTTTATACTTCTGCCATTTTGAGAACTCTTTGGTTTAAAGCAATAATAATGAAACTCCTTTGCATTTAAAGAACATTTGTTCAATCACAAAAGATTTATTTTAAGGTGACAAGTTTTGTTTTCTAATTTTATACAGAAAGATTATTTTTCTAGCACAAATTACTCATCCCAGATAATCATTTAAAGTTTTAGGCAAAGTGAATTAGAGAAAGAAACAATTATCCAGATGAGTAATTCTTTTATTGTTTTAGCAAATATTCATGATTGCAAATAAGGTTATGGGGTTAAGATAAGCACACAAGAACAGTTTAGAAGCTGAAAGGAAGAAGGGACCATCTTTATTGTTCACCTCCAGTGGTCATGTAGGCAATGCAGTCTCATTTAATTTTGCCACAGTGAACTATATATAGTAGGTGGTCTCTGTTATTCACTCATTGGAATCATGATTCAGAGAAGGCAAGAAGTCACACAGGTTCACAAAGATCCCAAATGGGGAGACTGAGATTAGAAGTCAGGTCTGCACCATTTCAGAGCTGATAGCTTTTCCAAAAACGCCGACCCCGCCGCCCCCCGCCCTCCCCACAAAACTAATCTTGAGTCTGACACTCCTTTGAGTCAGATATATTAAAGTCTCTTTCTAGGACAACACACAATAAAATGATGAATAAAATAAACAAAAATGATGTCAAATATGCAACCAGAGTAATAAGGAATGAAGAAAAATGTCTCAGTTGTCAGGAACGATGATGAAGTATAAAGATTCACACGTAAGAAGTCTATACAAGCAAGGACCCAAAGACAACACTCAGGGCCACCACTGGAAGGACCCAGGCAGGAGAGGAGAGGCACCGTTACCTAGATAGAAAGCCCTCTTAGTGTGTCAGTATGAAAAACCATTCCTATCACCCAAAGGATTACAGTAAAAAACTTACTGATCTTGAACTCAGATCTGGATGGAAGAATTAAAAACCAATTCTCCCGAGACTTTGTGAATTGGTCCACAGGTGAGTTTGTGATGAGTTGTCTCTACCTGTGTGACCTCATATCTCCAACTGAGAATTTATTTTAAAGGATATCTGGGTTGCTAATACCCTCTTGCACCTGGAAGAAGTGAATGTAAATTCTGTCTTCAGAACACATTATAGAGCCAAACCGAGGGATACCCACAGATCACCAAGGACCATGAGCTCACAGTGGGAAATCCCAGGGGGAAATAGAACACAGTGAGTGAATCAGCAGCAGAATGAAGAACAGATAAAAGAGTCAGATCTATAAAGACCACAGATCTTGCAATTGCAGATGCAGCATACAAATAGGATTGTCTAACAAGATTAATATTAATAGAAAGGAGACATCAAATGTATGCTCGTGATGTAAAATATTATGAGGCAAATATAAAATAGGACAGAATAGAACTTCCAGAAGTGAAAAACATAATAGCCAGAATCAGAAATTCAATAAATAATTTAAATAATAGACTCAAACTATTTATTAAATTTCTGATTCGGGATATTATGTTTTTAACCAAAGAGAGAGATAGTGAACTGGACGGAAGATGGGAAGAGTTGCCTATAGCAGTCCACAGAGGGCAGACAAGCGCAAAATATGAGAAAAGGTAAGAAAATGGAGAATTCAGGGAACTGATCTAACATCCATCCGAATGTGACTGGAGAAAAGAATACAGAGAATAGAGAGCAGGCTTTTCAAAGACAATGGCTAAAAAATCTTCAGAATTGAAAAAATACAAAAATTTTTATATTCCAGTCTTATGACTCCCAATCAAAGAAAATAAATCTTCAGATAGATACATCAGAGTGACACAGCAGATTACCATGGGGTGTGAGCCGGCATGGATTCGGAAATCTTCAACACTCAGAGAGAAGAGACAGCTGTTCTACAAAGAAAAAGTAAATAGATGACAGGCTTTCTCAAACTCCAAAACTCAAAATGAGAGCTAAGAAATCAAAATATAACAAAATACATCAAACTGTCAACCTTTTTTAAGGAAGAAGAAAAAAAAAACAAATAAACACTGTTAAATTAATCTAGCAATATCTATCAATCAATCATCTGTCTGTATCTGTCATCCTTCCATGCATCTATGTATGTATATATCTATCATCTATCTCTTCCTATAATCTATTTCTTTGTTATCATCTATTTATGTAATTGATAGAGCTACTAATATATCACTTGACATATATATGTATATACACACACACATACATATACACATATACATGTGTGTACATATATGTACGTATACACATTTATATAGCTTAAGGATTGATTTCTATTATTTATATGTAGTAAACAGATAAAAACACTTAAGAGATTATAAGCACAAAGTGTGCACTAGTTTCTCTTTGTAGTGGTGGGGAGTAATGGCAAGGGGATCACTGAGGGCCTTGGAGTTGTAGGTAATAAAGTATTTCTTAAGCCGGTGATGGGCACATGACTGATCATATCCTTCTTGAACCTTAAACTCAAATTTAATGTTATAAAATTCATTTATATAAACATAATGTGTTTTTGTAAGTATGACAAATCTGTAAAATCACAAATGTGAGCAATATACCTGATAAGCCAGCCGTCATTGTTTTAATTAACCAGGCATCATTGCTTTAAGTAGCCTGTTTTAGTTTGCATCTTGATATCGGTGTATGACAAAATTGCATTTGTTCTAAATGTTCTAAGCTTTTTTGGTCTCAATTTAACTTTTATTTTATTCTGGTCTACAACTTGATTTTCCTACTTAAATTGCTGGCTTCATTGATGGCACCACAACCCACCAATACACTTTGCACCCCACCTTACATCCTTCCCAACTGTATCCTGCAAGCAACATGTCCCATAACTAAATAATCCTTGATTATGGCATGCTCTTTTATGGGTTAGTAATTGGTAATTTTGGATACGCTTTTTGTCTGCTTCGAATGCTGGCTACTTACACATGTCTTCCAAAATTACAAATATCCAGAAAAATTCTGCCTGCTATTTAAGACGTGGGACCTTGATCACATCCTCTGGAAATCAGTTCCTGACCTAGATCTCTACACTCCATGTATCACCATGTCTAAACACACTCACATTGCATCATGTGTCATGTTAATAAAGATACTATTTGTTGAGCCCCTAGCATGTGCCAGAGACTGCGTTCTGTTTTACTTGCATTCATTTTTTTAATCTTCACAATTACCCAATGAGATAGATACTATTACATTAATTTAGAAGTGAAAAGCATAATAATAACATTCAGAAATTAAATCGTTTAAATAACAGACTCAATCTATCAAAGAAAGAGTTATGGACGGAAAGAAAGATGAAAGGAGTTACTTTTAGTGCCCCATAGAAAGACAAGTAGCTGCAAAATATGAGAAAAACTAAGTATTAAAGAGTTGTCCATAAATTTGCTTTATATGTATGAAGAAAATCTCATATTAAAATTATTTTAAAGGTAAAATAAATAAGATGCACAACAACACGTGGCTTTAACAATGTTAGGTTTAACAAAATATGTTAAGATAAATATCCTTAATGTGCATCTTATACTTAACAATGTATTTCCCAAAAAAATTGTAAGAATTATTACACAATGTGTGTATATACATCAAGTCATCATATTGTAAACCTTGAATATATATATATATATATTTTTTTTTTCAGTTCAATATTTTTAAATAAAAGAAGAATGCAATCTCATTAAAATCAGCAAATAAAGGATAACATGGGCAGATGATAATTATTTTTAAAAGTTTAAAAAATAGACAATGTGTATTTTGTGCATGTGTGTGTATACAGACTCTGATCTCCATTTTGACAGATTTCAGTGAATAGCTCTGTAACGTGGGATAAAGAAAAAACAACCTTCCTATCTAAGCCCACACACAACATCCCTCCCAGATGATCTATTAAGAATCTATCCCTAATAAGTACACTAGTCTAGATACTTTCTCTCTCCAGATCACATTGTTACAGATAATGAACCTCAAAGAGTCAGATCCTACATCACGTCACACTCATGTGAAAGCCAGTACAAATTCCAAGGTTAAAAATAGAAATTAGTTCTCTTAATGTGATGTTCTGGAAATTGTGGTTTCACTTATGGGATTGCTAATTGCATATTTTATCCTACAAGGAAACTGGAAGAAGTTGTTTTGTTGAATTTAAAGTCTAATGGTGCCCATTAGACTGAAATACTGATTATATTGATGCTATTTATCTGCTAGGTCTACCATATTTGGAATTTAAGCTCCATAGTTCTTCATGATTTTCCTACCTTTTACTAGCAACACCTTTGAAACTGGTGTCTCTATGAGGAAATAGATAGCCATCTTGTATTGATTTTACCCCCATTTGCCTTTTAAAAATATTTTGTCGCCTGTAATCCCAGCACTTTGGGAGGCCGAGGCAGGTGGATCACAAGGTCAAGAAATAGAGACCATCCTGGCCAACATGGTGAAACCCCATCTCTACTAAAAATACAAAAATTAGCCGGGCGTTTGGCGCGCACCTGTAGTCCCAGCTACTTGGGAGGCTGAGGCGGAAGAATCACTTGAACCCGGAGGCTAAGGTTGCAGTGAGCCAAGACTGTGCCACTGTGCTCCAGCCTGACAACAGAACAAGACTCCATCTCAAAAAAAAAAAAAATTGTCAATATTTGAAATTAGCACAGGCTAAATTTAATTTTTCATCAGGGCACACTGAAGGGTATACTATCATGAGAACAGCCGCAGATCTCTCTGACTTAGAGTAATAAATCATTTAGAAGGCTGACAGGAAGTGAATGTTGGATTTCTGAGCACCAGGGGAAGATGATCCCTTTCTTGTATGTTAACTGAAGCTTTAACACATCCATCTGACAACTGCCAGGCATCATTCTGATCGACAGTCCCTCTACTATCTACATCTAAAGATCTTGAATAATTGCTGCCTACGTTTTGTTACTATTTTTAAATGATCACAGATGAAACAGGTTTTATCTGATATGAACTTAGTGCTAAAACTTCAGCTGTATAATCTCTGAATAAATCACAGAATGTTCCTCAAAGGTAGCTAATAGAAGGCACTTGGAGTGGCTGACGGAAGTCACAGCAAATACATTGGATATTTCAGTTTTAACTCTCCAGCTCTCTCTTGTAGGTGAAAATGTTGACACACTTTTCTAAATGATCAATATTTTATAGGGCTTTCTGCACATAACTAGAATTAGAATCAGATGTGCTAAATATGTCCAAGTGCTTTTCCTCTGCACCACCTCCTCAAGCCTCTCAGATGCTACCTGAGTTCTATTATAAACTCCCAGACCCACTAATCAAGAAATGGTGAGCAGGTTTAAGCCCCATATGACGGGCGTTATTGTTAAGTCACCTTCATTATGAACTCACCCTGATAAAGCCCTGGAGCTCAGCTACAAGTTCATCAGGCTGTGGTGTTCTGGTGCTGACCCTGAAACTAGTAGCTGTCCACATGGTTTCCTCTGCCTAACTCCAGAGGTTCTGCGAAGCAAAGCCTTTTCTCAGGGGTCCCTTCACTATCCAAATCCTGTATGCTGCCATCTCACAGAGGCTACCTTTACATATTTACCATGAATTCTTAATTCTGGTTTCTGCAACTGAGCGAAACCCTACAATATGTCCAGGAATTCAGAGCAAGTAGCTAAGAGGATCACTTGGCATGACACCAGGGTTTTGGCCTATTTGCCAATCCTTGATTTTCAGATACCAACATTTTGCCTGACTAGAGCTTCTCCAGATGCTCAGTTCTGTGGCCCCTCCCTCAGAGTGAGCCTTTTACCTGGGCTCACATCTCAGTGTTTATCCTCCGTGGTCAGTAAGTCAATGTTGGGGCTGATGGCACCGTCTCTTGCCTTTGTTGCAGATATACAGACATCGTCAGGCCTGACAGTAACTCCCTCTCCCAGACCTTGTCCCACTGCCACACCTGAGTCCCAGTCCACAAGGGCTTTTGGAACCACTTTTGCACAATTATAACAATGAGAGAAATCTAGCATAACTGACTCCCTGGTGCTTCTAACCTCACAAGGTAACTGCCTTTAAAAAGGCTCATTTCTGTGCATAGGCCAAGAAACTATGGGAGGAATTTACTTGATAATTTAATGGAAAAATTTAGTTTATAGTTTAAAGCAAGGATAATAGTTCCTTCCCAATGTTAACCTTTTCCCTATTTGGGGACTGAAACTGCCTTTGTAAAATTAACGAAAGGCCGCAAGATTATAATTATGCTAGGGACCTGAATTCTGCTAAGATATAGGCATAAATGACACCTAGGCATTGTTTCCTAGCTTGCTTTTTATAATTGCTTACTGCTCAATATTCACATAGCCAGCAGTCCAAAGATTTGTAATGTCCCCAGTTACCTTCTAGGTAACACCACTATTGTGAAACCTCAGCCTGGTCTTTGAGATATTTTTCAGACTTTGCGTGTCAGTAGACCAGCTAATGCCACCCAGACCAGTGACTCCACCAAGATTAACTAAGTGCCTGAAGACAGTTTTGGCAGCAGTGCTATTTAGGCCTGATCCAACCAGTCAGTAGAACACATTCCCTAGATGCCTGCCCAACAAACTATCCTTAAAACCATAGTCTTCAAATTTCCAGGCAGATAGATTTGAGAAATACCTCCTGTCCTCTTTGCTTTGCTGCCTTGCAAGTATGAAGCTCTTTCTTTACTTCAATACCTACTGTCTCATTGTATTGGCTTTTTTCTGTGCAGTGTGCAAGAAGAAATGGACTGAATTGTAATAATTTCTTTCAGCCTGAGCAAGACAGGTAAAAAGTGTCAGATAAAGACAATTCTAGAAGCAGCTTTCAGCTAATGTGATAGGTATGAAAATATAAACAATGGCTTCCTCTCTATTGTGGGGCTACAGAAAAAACTATGACAGTCTACAATCCTCATGACTTTTCAGCAGAGTGGAGTTTCATTTCCCCTGCTCATGAATAAACTGCATGATAGACATCTTGTTCTCAGTCCCCTGGCCCTGACTGTCCCATTTTCCACTCAGGCCTTCAGAGCATTGCTTCTAGGTAACAAAATAGCATCCTTGCCTGGGGTTTTTCAGAAAAACATCTGCCTTTTCTTGGAACATTCTCTTAACCTTTCCACTCACTGAAGCAGATTGAGATTTAGCACTCTATTTGTTGTAATACTCATATATGACCTTCTGTTGTCCAAAGTTGGATGATTATCTCTGCCCTAATATCTTACTGTCTTAAACTCATCTCGTAGTTAGGTGATAAGTGGAGTGACCCCTATCCAGAGAGCACATGGACTACGTATTGTGACAATACAACACAAACAATGCACTGTGAAGGGTTGGGTTTAAAGAGGGTCTTTTTTATTACAGAGGTATCTAAGGACCTTTACCAGAGGGAGGTTTTAAAAAACAGACAAAGGGAGTTTTCCCAGAGAAAATCTGGCAATCTGAAAGTACAGTTTGCTACATTCTTTATTGTAGATTGCCTTTCCCTAGATGCAGACCCAGAAGATAGAATTCCTTCCTGGGACAGGGGTCCCAGGAAGTACTTTCAGGTAAGGAAAGTGGCTTATAGCACAGAAGAAAAAAATTTTAAAAACCACACATGATCATCTCAATTGATTCAGAGAAAGCATTTGACAAATTTCAATATTTTTCCATGATAAAATTCAACACTGTTTGAATACTCAACCAACTAAGAATAGAAGAAAACTACCTCACCATAACAAAAGTTATCTATGAAAAACTCACAGCAAATATCATACTCAAAAGTGAAGCTTTTTCTTTAAGATCTTGAATTAGAAAAAAATGCCTGCTATTACCACTTCTGTTCAGCATAGTATTGAAAATCCTAACCAGAGTAATAAGGCAGGTAAAAGAAATAATAGTCATCCAAATTTGAAATGAATAAGTGAAATTATCTCTAATCACAGGTGACATATTCTTATATGTAGGAAACTATAAACATTCCATGATAAACCATTAGAACTAATAAACTTAACAAAGTAGCAGAACACAAAATCAAAATTTAAAATTCCATTACATTTCTATGCACTGCCAATATATAATCCACAAAGGAAATTAAGGAAACAATTTCTTAACAATATTATCAAAAATAATCAAATACTAAGGGTTTAACTTAAGCAAGGAGTTGAAAAACTTGTACACTGAAAACAACAAAACATTGGTAAAAGAATTTAGAGTACACGTAAATAAATGGAAAGATGCCATGTTCATCTATCAGAAAGCTTACTATTCAGATGTCCATGTTACTATAAGTGATCTACAGATTCAGCACAATCTTCATCAAAATTGCAATGGTATTTTTTCAAGAAATAGAAAAATCCATTCTCATATTTATATGACATCTTAAGGAACCCAAATTAGCTGATTTCAAAATTTGCTATAAAGCTACAGTAAAAACAGACAAACAAAAGACACAACTGTGTGTTACTGGCATAAAGACAAATATATAGACCAATAAACTAGAATAGAGAGCCCACAAATAAATCTTTATGTATATGGTATATGATTTTGGACTGGATAACCAAACGCTAAAGAATGAAGTTGGACCCTTACCTAATGCCATGTATGGAAATTAACTTAAAATATAACCAAATCTACAAGTAATAGCAAAAGTTTTAAAACCTTAGAAGAAAATATAGGGGGAAAGATTTATGACGTTAATTTAGCAATTATTTCTTGGAGATGGTACAAAAGGTACAACCAATAGAAGAAAAAATTGACATTGGATTTTATTAAAAATCATAACTTTTGTACATTAAAAATACTATTAATAGAGTAAAAAGGCAACCCACAATTTGGGAGAAATCATGTGCAAATCACATATCTGATAAGGGATTAATATCTAAAATACATTAAGGACTCCTGAGACTCAGCACCAAAATCAATCCAGTTCAAAAATAGACAAAGGCTATGAATAGACATTTATTCAAAGAAGATGTACAAGTCAACAATAAGTGTATAAAATGATGCTCTACATCATTAATCAATAGGAGAATGCAAATCAAAAGCACAGTGAGATTCAACCTCACGCTTATTTGGATAGCTATTATCAAAACCACAGAAAACAACAGGCTTGGCATGAATGTGGAGAAAATGGAACCCTTGTATTTTGCTTGTTGAAATGGAAAATGGAACAGCTACTGTGAAAAAGAGTACGGCAGTTTCTTAAGAAGTTGAACAAAGAATTATTATTTTATCCAGCAATTTCACTTCTGGGTGTATACAGCAAATAATTGAAAGTGGTGACTCAAACGTATTTGTACACCCATGTTCCTAGAGACATTTTTCAAAGGGCCAAGGTGGAAACAATCTCAATGTCCACTACTGAGTGAGTAAATAAACAAAAGGTGGTATAAATATAGAATAGAAAATTATTCAGGCTTTGAAATGAATGAAATTCTGATATATGTTTCAACATGGATGAATCTTGACATAGTAATTGAAATAAGGCATCCACAAGAGGTCAGATATTGTATGATTCCACCTACAAGAGTTACCCAGAATAGTCAAACGTAGAGGCAGAAAGCAGAACAGTGGTTACCAGAGGTTAAAAGGAGGAGAGCATGAGAGTTACTATTCAGTGCATCTAGAGTTTCAGTATGGCACAATAAACATTCTGGCAATGAACAGCGGTGATAGTTACACAACAAAGTGAGTGAATGCACTAAATGCTGCTGAACTTTATACTTAAAAATAGTTAAGATGGTACATTTTATATTATGTATATTTTACCACAATTAAAAACAAAACTTAGCTGACCATGTAAGAGTGGGTCTATTTTTGGACTCTTTATAATGTTCCATTGACTCATATGCCTGAATTTATTACATCACACGATGTTTATTATTAGAATCTTACAGTAAGCTCTGAACTCAGGTAAAGTAAACACTCCAACTTTGTTCATTTTATTCAAGATTGTTCTAGTTATTGCAAGTCCTTTATATTTCCATGTAAATTTTGGAATCAACTAGCACATACCTACAAAAATATTTTGGGGTTTTGACTGGTTTGGGGTATTTGGAAAGATGTGACAGCTTATCGGTACTTAGCTTTCAATTTATGATCATGTTTTATTTCTCCATTTATTTGTTTATTTCTTTTAATTTCCTTCAGCATAGTTTTATAGTTTTCAGGATAGAGATTATATACATCTTTTGTTAAATTTGTTCCTAAATGTATTGTCTTTTTGAAGTATCGTGGATTATATTTTTATTTTATTTCTAGTTGCTTGTAAGTAATTTTAGAAACATAATAAACTTGGGCTACTGTCCTTATTCCCAGCAACCTGGCTAAATATTTGTATTATTCTATCTTTTGTAGAGTTTGTAAGGTTTTCTTTGCATACTATCATGAAATCTGTAAGTAAAACCATTTTGCCTCTTCCTGTATAATTTTTGTTGTTTATAATTTTGACTTACTGTAGGAGCATAGAAAACAACATTGATTAGTGAGCCAGGGTATTACCCTTGACTTGCTTACAATCTCAGAGAGAATGTTCAATGTTAACTCACATATTAATGAGAGGCTTTAGTTAGATGACAGTTGTCAGACTAAGAAAATTCTTGTCTATTCATATCTTGCTGAAAGTGTTTTTTAATGGATGTTGAATTTTGCCAAATGCTTTTTTGCTTGTTGACCATGCCATACAATGTTTCTCCTTAATTCTGTCTTCATTCTTTCCAACACTCTGAGCTTTATTTATAAGCACAATTATCTTTAAAAGAGAGAGTAGGTCTATGTGTATCGGCTATTACTGACTGTGAAATTTAAAATCATTAATATTATTTCAGTATTGAGGTACTAAATTTTACTGATTTTATTTCTTTGATCAGGCACCAGTGTGATATATTTATTCTAGAGGGTTATATGACTCATGCCACTTCTCTATTATTAACCAAAGGGAAGAAAGGACAACCCCTTGGGAACAGTTTAATCAGCCTTGACATCCAGGCCCATGATTCAGAATGATTTAAATGGTCTGTGACAAAAGAATAGTTAACAGTCTGCAAAATGTCCATTATCTTTAGTTGGCAAAGGCCTATTGATTTAGGGCTTTGTGTGACTCCCATAGGGTGTTAGTAAGAAGTGATGTGAGAACTGGAGTTCAGCATTATTCACCCCCAAATACATACTCCAAGGTAAAGCTGTTAATAAGGTGCAAATTAAATATTCATGCTAAATAGCTGCAGATGTTTGGCCAAAGCAGGGAGCAGATTACATGATACTGTCTATCATCTTGTTCTGAGATCACATAAGGCAACACTGTTACAAACATGCCTTTAAGGGTATTATTACACAATGAATGATAAACTCTAGAACTTGTTTTATGATGATGTCTTTTTGCAGAATAAAATCTAGTCTCATGGAAGGATGTCTTCCACAGCTATGCTGCCTGGACATGAGTAAGTATAGCACTCATAAGTAAGTTTTGCACTGTAATTTATGGCTCTTTCTGAAGCTAGATTAGCAGCAGTGTAATGTGTCAGTGGATTTGAGCATTGGAGAAAAGAATTTGCACTTGGGCATAATTCCATTAGGGAGGCCCACAGAATCATCCAGACACTATCCCAGGGGAACATCATTCAGGCTGAGTTCAGTGACTTCTGTCTAAAGCCTGCTGCTTCATCGATGCTGAAGGACGGGCCCCACCCTGGCACCACTCTCCATAGTTCAACGTCATGCAAGATAAGACCAGGGCAGAGGACGTCAACATGTACAGTTCTCAAATGTAGAACGATCAGAAAATGTGAGTGTCACTCCCATCATATGATGACAGCTAGGATTCATAGACAACAGGCCGAAGATAGACCCAAAATGTGTGTTCGTGGACCCCAGGCAAGATTGTCATTCAGGGCCACTGCTTACTTAATGATGTAGGCAAAAATTACAAACAGAACCATCAACTAGTTGGCTGAAAGAAAAACATATTTAAAATGTTCTGTGAATAAACATTTTTATTAACAAAAAACAAACACAAAATTTTCAACAGAAGAAAAAGCTACTTACACCAGAATAGAAAGGCTCACCAGACACACATATCACATCCTGTTCCTGGATCATCAAAATATCTTTGGCTAAGTGCAGCCGGACTTTGAAAGGCTCCTGGTTACCATCCTGCAGCAAACAAATTCCTGTCTTTGTCTTCAGATTAAAAAAAAGAGAGAGAGAAAAATATATGCTTAGTTTATAGGTTGTAATTTTGTGGCCAATTTACAGCAAAACATGGTGAATAACATTTAAGAATTAGTGAAAGCACACTCTGATGAGCCTGAAATTGAATATTGAATGTGGGTGCAAGGTGAACTCTCAGATAATCAAAACTATGTCACAAAATTCACACAAAGATATGTGGGGTAAGGATTATAGTACATGTACTACATTTTTAAAATAATGAGAGTTTTGCTTAATAATTATAATCGAAAAATTTAAAAGTAATAGCTTTATTGAGATATAATTCAAATTCTGTACAATTCAACCTTTTAAAATGTACAATTCATGTTTTCTAAATATAATCAGTGGTGTACAACAATCACTGTAATCAATTTTAGAACATTTCAATCACTTGAAAAAGAAGGCATACACTCCTATTTCTCCATTTCCCCTCCCACTGCCCCAGCCTACTCTAAACTCCACTACTTCAGCATTGCTGGTTACAAGCAAACATACGCGTGCATGCATATACACATGCACAGACATACATGAAAACAAAATGCATGAACACAAACACGAACACCCAGAGTTTATACCTAGAAGGAAATAAGGGTAACAAGATGAAGTAAACTACCCAAATTAACACACCTAATTAAAAACAGAGGAGTCTAGTTTAAGACCCAATATTTTTTTTTTCTTTTTTTTTTTTTGAGACAGAGTCTCACTCCATCACCAGGCACCAGGCTGGAGTGCAGTGGCGTGATCTCAGCTCACTGCAACCTCCGCCTCCCAGGTTCAAGCAATTCTCCTGTCTCAGCCTCCCGAGTAGCTGGGACTACAGGCGTGCACCACCACGCCCAGCTAATTTTTTGTATTTTTAGACCCAGGATTTCTGATGCCTAATCCAATGTGTTTACTTTACGTACTTTGAGGAATTGTGAAAATACACTGTAAAGATTTCTGAACTTATACTAGGTAGCTTTGAACCAGCACCTTAGTAATCACCAAAGAAGTCCATAAGTCTTGTCATTTATCCAGAATATGCATATTAATCTAATTAATATAAACGTTCTCCCTAGCAAGTGCAGTTAACAGTCCCATTTGTCACAGACACAAAAGGTAATTCCTTTGAGAGAGAAGAACATCTTTAGCTCTTATTCTGCACCAAAAAGTCCACAGGAATAATGACCACTTTGGAAATGACATTTTCATTTAATAATTATCGAGTCATTCTTAACATAGTGGGAAACTTCATAGGGATACATATTTATCCTCAGAGTTAATTAATTAATTATTTTTTAATTTTTAAAAATGAGCACATAGTGATTGTACGTATTCATGGCAAACAAGATGATGTTTTGATGCATGTATATTTTGTGTAATTATCAGATCATGATAATTAGCATATACATCACTTTAAACATTAATAATGTATGTGTTGTGAGAACATTCAAAACCCTCTCTTCCAGCTGTTTGTGGTATACACTGCATTATTGTTAGCTGTGGTCATCCTACTGTGCTCTAGAATAACGGAGCTTATTCCACCCATCTAACTATAACACTGTGCCTATTGACCAACCTCTCTCCGTCTCTGACCCTTCCATATGCCCCACTGTGTGGTAACCACCATGCTACTCTCAACTCCGACATCACTCCCTATCAGGAAAATGCGATACAAAACCACAGTGTGATACCACTTCACCCAAGTTAGAATGGTGACTAACAAAAAGACAAAAAATAACAAACGCTGGTGAAGATGAGGAGAAAAGCTAACTCTTATCACTGTTAGTAGAAATAAGTATATCCTTTACAGAAAACAGTATGAGGTTTCCTTAAAAATTAAAAACTGATCCAGCAATTCCATTACTGGGCATATATCCAAAGGAAATGAAATCAGTATGTCAAAGGGACATCTGTAGTCCAATGTTTACTGTAGCACTATTCGCAACAGCCAAGATATGAAATCAATCTAAATGGCCATCAACACATGAACGGATAAAGAAAATGTGGTACTTATACACAAGGGAACACTATTCAGCTGTGAAAAGGAATGAAATTCTGTCATTTGCAACAACATAGATAAGGCTAGAGGACATTTTGCAAAGTGAAAATTGCCAGGCACAGAAAGACAAATATCATATTATATCACTTATATGTGAAAACTATCCTTCAATTTAAGGAGCACACTATCTCAGGCAAATAATACCAGATTTTTTTTTTTTGGAATATACATTTCCATGGCTATTGATAGGAGTCTGATACTTTAAAAGTATCTGTAATATTGATGGGAATATATTTATATACTGCAGCCTCCAAAGATAACTCTTTCTCTAAACTGCTTTTGTTCCCATGTGCTGATGCATATTAATTTGTCCTCTATCACATACACTCTTATATTAGTCAGGAATTATTTTGTAAAAGTTATGAGGTCTTTTTAGGAAAAACAGAAGCTTTTTCATGGGCAAGGACAGCATTTTTTCATCATTGATGGCACTAGCACACAAGTGCTCACGAAACCAGGCTGACTGATCTGGAAAATATTTCAAGTGGATATATCTTGAGGAAAAAAATCTTTTAGCACAAGCAGATTATATTTTCCCTAATATAGAACATAATTTTTCTATGTTTTTACACAAAGTCACTCATGCTTACAATGGGATATTAGAGAGGGGCCAACATGGAGTCATTCTGAGTGATAAAACCACTCTGACGAGTGGAAATATGAAATAATACATCAAAGCCAAGTAATCATAAATGAGCACATTTGCTGATTTTCAATACAGTACATGCCAGGACATTTTTCCCCCAGAAGTGTAACGGAACAGCTGGTAATCACAAATAATGCTCTGTTTGAACTTCAGGATGAGAGAAGAGTTTTCCCTGAAAGCATCAGAAATATACTTTTGGTACACATCAAAGAGATGCTAAGGCTCATCAGGGAAAGTTTGAGGAACTGAAAGAAAGCTATGAGAGTGTTCCCATTTAATTTCCATATGGCCAAAGCTAACATTCACTCAAATAACATGTAAAATGTTCACAAATTATTAGATACTTCTCTGGAACTCAGAATACAGCCTTTGAGCTTGCTCTTGGGTCCTGAACAGACAAGAGTTGCCGAAAATAATGATTAGGATTTTTGTTAGAATAAAACACAGAAGAAACACACACACACACTCACATACGCACATTCCAATAAATAGCTGCTGGAGAAGACAGCACACAAAGAGCTAAAATGGGTTAAAATACATTTCCGGGGGCTAGAGCTGTTTCATATGTTCTAACATGGAAATTCAGCTGGTGCACATGAAAATACATTTAAAATCCCACACATTCATTAATTTTGCAATTATTGTGCAGCATTAACAGAGAATCGGAGAAGAATTAGACAATAGTCCCTGACCTCATAGTATTCGTACTGATTTTATTTTTTTTCTTGAGAAGGAGTTTCACTCTTCTCGCCTAGGCTGGAGTGCAGTGGAGCCATCTTGGCTCACTGCAACCTCTGCCTCCCTGATTCAAGCAATTCTCCTTCCTTAGCCTCCTAAGTAGGTGGGATTACAGGTGCCCACCATCACACGTGGCTAATTTTTTTGTATTTTTAGTAAGAGATGGGGTTTCATCACCATGTTGGCCAGGCTAGTCTTGAACTCCTGACCTCAGGTGATCCACCCGCCTCGGCATCCCAAAGTGCTAAAATTGCGGGCATCAGCCACCGCAAATGGCCTCGTATTTATTTTGAAAGTATGTATATGAATAAATCACAATATGACATCTGATGTGGGAGCAACATGGGGAGGGAAATTGAATATTCTTGAGGGAAGGTGGTTTATGAACAATAGGAAATATGTGTGGTTTGCCTTGAAAACATAAATTGAGGAAACCATAATTAGAGGAGCAAATGTCATTTTAATCAAGAGGGAACACATAAGTAAAGATATGGAAGTGTGAAAAGGCATGCCATGTGATGATGCAGGAAAAAGAAGGCACACTCGCCACTGAGCCTGTGTGGTGCAGCAAGGGCCGCTGCCGGAGAGATGCCCTGAGAGGACCAGGTGGTAAAGGTGACGCCTTGATAAATGGAGATTACCTATGGACGTCATAGATAAATGGAGCAAGGAGATAATATGTTCACTGTCATGTGCTCTAAATGTATTTCTTGTAGCAGAGTAGAAGATGGAGAAGAAATGGGAAAGTTAAAATGCCATGCTACTAGGATACTGTCTGACAGTTATTGTTGACAGAAACAGACAGTGAGTCGGGAAGTTGGGGACTGGTACACAGGCGCATTTGAGTCAGAGCTTTTCCGGGAGATGCAAGAAGGCGGATCAACTCCATTTCAGGGCACTGTCTTGATTAGAATCATCACTGCTGGACTAAAATCCCCACTCCTGAAATGTGGTCGTATATTTCATTTATTTGTTGTTTAGTAATATTTATTTATATAGTGTTCACTGTGTGACAAGCAATATCAATTTGTTTTTCTCCTTTAGCAAAACTTAATGCAACTATCTGCCTTTACAGATTAGACAAATGCAGAGGAACCTGAAAGAAACAAAGGTTAGGATTCAACCCAGGCAGGTGGGCTCTTCCCCACTGGCCCTGCTTTCCCTCATACCAGATTATTTAAGAATGCCACGCCCACTTGTCCTGTATACAGTGACATGGCTATTGGCATTTTTCACTGGAGAGTGTTATGGTTATCCAGAATCTCCTAATGGGGTGTGGATCATTTGAAAAAGCAACATCATCTTGAACCAGTTATTCTTCATATATTGAAGGAATTACCCCTAGAGAGCAAAAAAATGAGTAAGAGACTGCTCTGGAACTTACAGATGATCTTCCCCAAAGACATGCGACTAGGAGACTGATATAGGAAGAAATTCGATCGCTGCTCCTTCCTGGAGTGTTTTAAGAGCTAACATTGGGAGACTAAAGCATGGGAGCAGCTGCTGGTTGGTCCAGCAAACCTAAAACAGCTCCACCTCCAAAGTCTTTACAGACCTGTGGACCCAAATTGTTTAGATATGGAAAACGACCTATATAATTATTGGTCCCAAATTTTAATATAAACTGAAGACATGCACTCATCCTTTTTCTTTTTATTCATGTAAGATTGTTTGTTTCCAAACTTGGTTGACTTTGCATACCATTGCACATAAATAAAGGATTGTGGGTAGATTGCAATCTACCCATCTGGTAAAGGGCTAATATCCAGAATCTACAAAGAACTTAAACAAATTTACAAGAAAAAAACAAACAACCCCATCAGAAAGTGGGTGAAGGATATGAACAGACACTTTTCAAAAGAAGACATTTATGCATGATGAAAAAAACACTCATCGTCACTGATCATTAGAGAAATGCAAATCAAAACCACATTGAGATACCATCTCACACCAGTTAGAATGGCAATCATTAAAATATCTGGAGACAACATATGCTGGAGAGGATGTAGAGAAATAGGAACACTTTTATACTGTTTATGGCAGTGCAAATTAGTTCAACTATTGTGGAAGACAGTGTGGCAATTCCTCAAGGATCTGGAAATAGAAATACCATTTGACTCAGCAATCCCATTACTGGGTATATACTTAAAGGATTATAAATGATTCTATTATAAAGAAACATGCCCACATATGTTCATTGCAGCACTGTTAGCAATAGCAAAGACTTAGAACCAACCCAAATGCCCATCAGTGATGACTGGATAAAGAAAATGTGGCACATAAACACCATGGAATGCTAGGCAGACATAAGAAACAGTGAGTTCATATCCTTTGCAGGGACATGGATGAAGCTGGAAACCATCAGTCTTAGCAAACTGACAGAAGAACAGAAAACCAAATACTGCATGTTTTCACTCATAAGTGGGTGTTGAACAATGAGAACACATGGACATAAGGAAGGAAATATCACATACTGGGGCCTGTTGGAGGGTGGGAGACTTAGGGAAGGTATAGCAGGGGGTGGGGGATTAGAAAGGAGAAATATCTAATGTAGATGACAGGGGGGATGGAGGCAGCAAACCACCATGGCATGTGTATACCTATGTAACAATCCTGCACGATCTGTGCAGAACTTAAAGTATAATAAAATAAATAAGTAAATAAAAAAAGGAGTGTATGTAATATACTGTTTGAATTTATTTTGTACTTTATAAAATATACATAAAACTTATAATTTTAAAGGAATAATTCATTTAAAAATTATAAGTCAGAAATGTTCTTCTCTGCCTGGTGGATGACTCTATATGGTACCTAGATTTTATGAAATCCACATTGGAGACTATTTGATTAAAGGAATTATTAAAAATCAGTATTTCTTAATTGCCGAAAAGGCAACACATTTAAATTACTAATTAGCTATGCTTTCTGCAAATCAAGAAAATGTTTATGAATTTGCATGAATTTACTCTTTAAACAAATCTCACATTTAACTTATCTCACATTTAAACTTATTAAGAATTTGTATTTTCTTAAACATAGGATGTAGGTTGGATCTTCATAAAAGTAGAATATCATCCATTTTCTACTTAAAAGTTAAGGCCCTTTTAATTTATGTTCTAGTGTTTCAAAAAGCACAAAATGTATTTTCATGAAACACTAAAATCTATACTCTTTTAATTTTGAAATATACTCACAATATCAGATGTAAGAAACAAGAAACTACAAAAAAGTAGGCAGAAACCATAATAAAAACTGCAAATTTGCTTGCAAGTATCTGCAGTATTTCCATGTTTCAAGAGCCAAATACAATTTAATTTGTTTTATAAACCTGTAGTTTGAAGAAACATGCGATTTCTTACACTGTACTGCATTGTGGCAGTAGTATGCTAAATGTTCTTTTAGGCGAAGTGCTTTGAATTGCATCTTATCATTTATATTCTCATTCCTGGATTACTTTTAATCATGGACTTTTCCTTAACTAAATTCTAGCCATTGTTCAAGTTCTAGCACCAGACTCCCTTCTCTTTGAAGCCTTCTGAGCTCACTCTATTCAAAGATGAGTCCTCACTTTCCTGAACACATGGATTCCATTAAGTAAATATTCACCCCTAAAATTGCTCGTTATTGTCTTTTGGTATCACATATGGTGACTTTAGCAATATTTAGCTTTATATCATATGAGTGATTTAATTTCCTCTTGTATATTGTTATCTCAATAACACCTTGTCACTCTTTTCATTA
Organism: Cacajao melanocephalus; assembly: GCA_963573385.1. Lineage (NCBI taxonomy): Eukaryota > Metazoa > Chordata > Mammalia > Primates > Pitheciidae > Cacajao > Cacajao melanocephalus. The sequence continues at coordinate 64,500 of CAUYLG010057628.1, forward strand.
CTAAGAATTACTAATTTATAAGAACTAGTATAATAATCTCTTCATAGGAAGATTTCTTTCACTACTTGTTGATTGGATCAAAGTCATAGATTATATTTCAGCACGTGAAAGACTAAATGGCATCAGATGTGTATGAATTATTAAATTATTAAATATATGTAATAAATATGAATAATCAACACAAAGATATGGGTCATATATTAAGGAATGTAGATGTGAAATTGAAATATGAGAAAAAGCTAGACTGTCTGTGCTGTTAAAATGTATCATCAAAATAAAACTATGTGATCAAATAAGCCAGTATTATTTCTTCAGTCTAGTAATTACGTCTAGCTGTATATATACTTTTCCTTCCAAATTATGTATTTTGTATTTTGTATTTGTCCCAGTTGTATTCTCCGAAAATCTCCACCATCACTTTTGCTTCTTCCTAGACTTCTAAATTCCAATTCCTTAAAATAATTGCAACATATTTTTAAGAGCAGATATTTCTTAAACTATGAACAAAGCCTTAAAAAGGATCTGTATTAGATACTTAAGGTGCTTTCAAATGGAAATTATCTAGACATGCCTCTTCTATTACTTTATAAAGAAGAGACTTCCTGGCATCCACATGGTAATGGGAATATTCTACCTTGATCTGTCTGACAGCCATGGATATCAGGTTTTCATTTTTATTCCTTAGCAGCAGTCAAGAGAATACAAGTGTTCTTTAATAAGCCTTTTATAAGCAGATAGAAAGGGTCTCCAGAGACTATAGGAATTTAAGCAACTTGAGTGACCAGTGTGTATGTGTGTATGTGTTTACTGTACTTTAAGTTCTGGGATACATGTGCAGATCTTGCAGGACCAGTGTGTTTTACGGTCCCCTGCCTTGCTGCCTGTTTTTTCCCAAACTCTCTATGGAAAGCAGTGACCTAGTCAGTTGGAATCAGCAACTAACAGACCCAGGCAACTTATAGATGAACTGCTATGGGCCTTCCTCATTGCCATGCTAAAGTCTCCACTCTGGGAGGAGCTACAGCTTCATAACGTGCCGCCGTTGTGCTGGCGTAATCACATCCTGAGTCTGTGCAACTAAACCCCCTCCTCTGCATGAAATCATGCACACTCTGCCCTCTCCACTGCCCCATAAAACCCTCCTGTCACCTCTCTGGGAGACACTGCTTCAAAGAATACCACAAGTGCTCTCCTTCCTTGCAACAAGTAGTAAAACTATTAATCAAAAAACCTGCATTCTCCTAGAGAATCATTTGGTACTTACCAGGTAAATAAACTCTGTCTTTTTTGGGAGGGTGAGTAACACTTTGACTATGATATCATTTCCAGCAATGTAGTATGTAGTATGGAGAATGAGATTTAAACTTAGAATCAGAAGTTCCAAATTACATGATGGCTCTACTTTTAAGTAAGTAACTGCTTGGTATTTCATAAAACCTGTCAACTTCCTGTAATGCAAAGTTAGGCTAAATGACTTTAATGGTTTTTGTCCACTTAAGTGTTCTCAGACTGTAAATTTCAGGTGAGCTCTTTGACTTCTGTTTATCTCCAGAGCAATCTGATCATCTTCAGAGCCCCTTAGAGTTCTGTGTTCCTGCCAGAACTGAGGAACACACATGGATACTGTGGCCCAGTACTTTGAGAAATTTTTACTCCCTACTAGAGACAGAATCTAAAATAGTATAGATTCTGAATAGGCTCCTTACAAGAGAACAAAAAACTACTACCTAAAAAGTAAGGGTAAGAAGATCACAATATTACCATTATAAATGAATCTTCTGAATCTTAACAGATTTCAGAAATATACCAAATCAATATATCAAAACAATTTTGTTTACAGAAAGGTCTTGTAAATTCCAGCCTCTGAAATCCAAAATAAACCATTTGTTAAAATAGTATTCGGCCACTGTCCAGTCTCTACCATATGAATCTCGTGTGTCCCACATGTATCTCATTCACACAAATATCCACTCGGTTTCAATGCGTGCCTTACTACTCAAGACATAAGGTTACATATTAATGGAAATAGAGGACTTGCTACATTTAAAATTAAGTATGCAATTAAAACCAGAAATGATACAATTAACATTTAAAATACAAAGCTTCTAGATCATTAATTCAATTTTTTAAAATGTATGAACCAAAAAGTGCTAAGTTAAAAAGATGAATAATATATACACTCTGACCTCACAGTATTCAGTGCAGCACATGAGAAAGGTTTGTAAACAAAAAACTGCATTGTAATTTGACAAGTGTTAACACAGGTAAATGTTTAAAATGTTATCATGCTTGAAGTATTGAGTGGAAACATAAGAACAGAAATATAAAAGTAATTTATTAGTTTTCTAAAAAACCTTATATTTACATCCTGAACTTTGTATCAACTATGACAAATATTTTTAAACAGATATGTTTGCAATTGCTTTAGAAGAAAATAAGGAGTTACTTTCCACGATTTCATGCAAGAATTTTAAACACATGACATTTCACTAAAAAGCAGTCTTCGCAAGGTTAAGAACTGAAGTTTTCCCCTGGTTTGATTTTAACACTACCAGAGGTAATCTGGTTATGGTTGTTTTTTGTTGGGTTATTTATATACAACAAAAAATGATTTAAACCTTTTAAACAAATATAAAATATTTTTAAGCTGCATGTATTAGTATTTTGCCTGAAGAATGAAAACACAATGCTTTGAATGTCACGTATTTAGTTAAAAAAAGAAACATAGTGTTTCTCCCTAAGATGGAATGGTTATATTCCCTGGGGGCCCACTTCCATGCACTATTGAACTATACACTTGAACGGTCTTTAACATCCTTGAAGGAGTATTGTGTCACTTTAACTCATGCTGAAATATGACAGCTCTACAGAGAATCCAAATTGCTGTGGATTAATACTTAAATCACATTGAATTACTTAAATAATATCAGAATCATAAAATTATAGAATTTTAGGGCTGAAAGGAAGCTTAGGTATCTTCTAATTTATTGCCATTTATATGAAGAGAATTTTTTCCACCACTTGCACTACCTGAATAGTGCAGAGTTGATGGAGAGGAGCATCTCAATTATATTCAATGTGCTCCAGTCTTCCTAAAGAAAGAGTTAAATCTGCAGCTTTCCATGCCGTTAGATTTTCTATCTTTGCAGAAGGAGAACAATCTGGAAAGAAAAAGAGCCCATCCCCCACTCTCCATCTTCCGCCAAAAGCAGAGTTTCCCCAATGTAAATTGGAGCCAAGCTTTCCTGCTTCTATTCTGTTTTCCCTGTTTGAAAAGCAGAAAGCTCTGTACTCACCTCTTCACAGGCGGTTCTGAAATCCATGTGCTATGGCACCGCAAAGGATGTCGCCTGAAAAGACACAGAAATGGTAAGCCATTAGGCACAGCATGGCGAGTAAGCGAGAGCACTAACATAATATAGGAAATTGTGAAGCGGGACTCGTGGGAAAATTGTGTTTACAACCACCTGTAAGGAGCAAGGACATACTGAACAGAGCGAAATGAAGAGATGACAAAAAGTCTTAAGCCCCAGCTTTTTGGAAGTGTAAACACCCTGCCATTGTTCAGCGTGATGAAGAGTATGCATTTACAGGCACCTCTGCACCCCGTCAGCAGGCGTTCAGACTCCACGTACCATCAGATCAACCTCTCCTCACAGGTGATAACACATTCCCAACAGGCATTGTGAAACCTGAGTTTGCAACTGGGAAAGAAACTTCAAAAAGAGTAATTAAAGGTTGTCTTTAATATGGTTATCTCATAAAAAAAGGTGGACTAATCTTTCTCTTTTTAATTAAAAAGCTACATGCATGAATAATTCTCTCTGGAACTTAAAGTTTTATTCACAACAATACGATGTAAGGAAGCAAGCTATTTGTCAGAGTGAATAATATTAAGAATAATCAATGTATGAAATAGCTAAAACAGATTTCCTTATGGTCACTATAATACTTTAATGATGGATGCAGATTTAAATACACATAAATGTTTTTTTGTGAACTTCTTCTGGAGTGTTTTGTTTTCATTACTTGATACACCTAACAAAACTAACATTTGGCACAGAAAGTTGACACCAAGACACTATAAAACAAAGCAATGCAGAGCCAAAATATAATGGCTAAGTAAATGAGACGTCAAAGAAAGATGAACGATTGTTTCCAAAATAGAAGACTCTATAATCCTCAAAATTACTCTGCCTCTCAACTTTCGGAAGAATAAACTATTAGATCCTTCTTTGACAATTCCTTTTAATTAAATAAGATTGATGAATGCTTGATCAGGTTAACTGTGGTAAAACAGAGTAGTAGTTATCACCATGCTGTCACTGAACTGATAGATTATTACTACGGACTTTGAAAGAATAGAGATTAGCCATCCACAGTAGTAACCAAACACATCATATAATCTATTCAGTATTTCCTCCTGGTAAATCTTGTGAATTGTGGGCCTCATTAGTATTAAAGAATTTTTTATTACTATCTTAATTATGCTTCAAAATTGCTCTTAAAGATTTCATTTGAAGAACCTGTAAATATCTTCTTGTCTCTAACTCTGAGGTAAAGTTATTCTTCTACTACAAAAGAAGAAAAATTTTGACATGTATTGATTATATAAAAACAGGAGACGTCTGGAATCAATTTCTTGCTACTAAAAACCAACCAGAGAAATAGACATGAGGATATTGAACCATCTAAACATAACCTCATATTTGTTTTAGATGCTGAGTTTAATTTTAATGCATACATTTTTAAATTTTAATTATTTCATGATATGGAACATTTGAGCAGTTGCTGTAGCAATATCTTCCACCGGTTTTAGCATATCTTCCTTTTTTAAAATTCTAATCTTCTTTTTTATTAAAACATTAGGTAATAATATCAGTTGTTTGTTCAGAAGAATAATTAATGTATAAACACAGAGAATTCCTACATACAGCTAGATAAAATTCATAGGAGGTAACTGATTTGGATTGAGTTCCTACCTTAGGTCCTAGCAGACTAAATCAAATGAAGTTACTCATGCTAAAGCTTCACATCACCAAACTGAAAGCAGGTTGTTTATTTGACTTTCCAAAACATTGGGAGAGGGAATAATAGCCAAATATCCAAACTGACCAATTTTAGCTGGCATTAAAAGAAATCTCCTCTGCTTTAACCCTAAAAGGAAAGCAACTTTGAAAGGACTAATCTATGTTTTGGCTTTTATTCTGCTTTCTTCAACCCTTTTCTGCATATAAATCCCACCTCCATGCTCAGTTGATCTGAACACCTTGTCTAAATGTTTAAAGCAGATGCTGCCCTGACTCAGGAATCACAATAAAAGCCAATCCAATTATTTAGCTACATTTGTTGTAATTTTTTTCTTATGACAGTTCACCATTTCCATTTTTCTACTGTAACCATCTTCTATTAGTATGTCACACTGATTAGAATTACTGAACCGTTATCGATATATTATTACTATCTAAAGTCTAAACAGCATCCTAGTTTTTCATATTGCCTGTTTTCAGTTCTAGGATTGCTTCCAAGGCACCTCATTACATTTAGTTCTCTTGTCTCCCCGGCTCCTCTCCTCTTGGCTGTGACTGTTTCTCAGACTTTGCTTTTTTGAAAAGACCCTGGCACTGTCGAGGCATGCTGGTCAGGAATTTATAAGATACTCTTCCATTGAGATTATGCTGATGTTCTTTTTAAGGATTATAGTGTGGTTATGGGTTTTGGAGGGAAGACCTCAGGAGTACAGTGCCCTTTTCATTCCATTCAATCAAGGATACATGCGTACAATCTGACTTAACACTCTGAATGCTTGCTAACCTTATCATCCCGCTGACACAGTGTTTGTCAGCTTTTTCCATTGTAAAGTTCCTTTTTTTCCTCTTCTCTCCACACAGTACTGATTGGAGAGAGGTTATTATGAGTAGCTCACACCTAAGGAATTGGAGATTATGCTTCCTGTTCCTGAGGCTGCCCTATCTATATAAATTATTTGAGATTACTCTACACAAACAGACAGATCTGAGCCAATCATTTCCTTTACACCCTGTCTTCTGACAGAGCAAAGAAATATCTGTGCATATACTAACCCATGTTAGCATGCACACATCCGTAGACATTTCCATATAGACCATCTTCATCTTTATCAAGGTGAACAAGAGTTATTAGTGATGCTCCACCTCTAATACCAACAGCGGTGCTAGTCTAGTCTCCTTTCTTTGCTTATCTGTAAATTTTTCCTGCACAAGATTGATGAACGCTTGTTTAGGTAAGTGTGGTAGAACAGGGTGAGAGGTGTTACCATGTTGTTGCTGATAGATTATCACTACCTGCTGTGAAAGGAAATAGACTTGTCATTTTCAGCAGAAACTGAACATGTCATACAATTGATCAAGTATTTCCACTGAATAAGTCTTCAACAGTGAGAAATCTAGTTTCCAATAACCAACCATTCATGTGCTCAGTTGTGCAATCCCAGTGTACATGTACAGCCATAAGAAACGCTAACCCATTGTTGGGAGTGTAAATTAGTTCACCCATTGTGGAAGACAGTATGGCAGTTCCTCAAGGACCTAGAAATAGAAATGCCATTTGACCCAGCAATCCCATTAATGGGTATATGCTCAAAGGATTACAAATCATTCTATTATAAAGATACATGCACATGTATGTTCATTGTGGCACTGTTTACAATAGCAAAGTCTTAGAACCAACCCAAATGCCCATCAATGATAGACTGGATACAAAAACGTGGCACATATATACCATGGAATACTATGCAGCCATAAAAAAGGATGAGTTCATGTCCTTTGCAGGGACATGGATGAAGCTGGAAACCATCAGTCTTAGCAAATTGACACAAGAACAGAAAACCAAACACCACATGTTCTCACTCATAAGTGGGTGTTGAACAATGAGAACACATGGACACAGGGAGGGGAACATCACACATCAGGGCCTGTTGGGGGTTGGGGGAACTAGAGCAGGGATAGCAGAGGGTGGGGGGATTGGGGAAGGATAACATTAGGAGAAATACCTAATGTAGATGACAGGGGGGATGGAGGTAACAAACCACCATGGCATGTGTATACCTATGTAACAGTCCTACACGATCTGTACATGTACCCCAGCACTTAAAGTATATATAAAAAGAAAGAAATGCTAACCCACAGGCCTGTGAGAAACAACTTTATCAATTAGAGCGTAGTTTACCTTACCTTTCATTATATAGACTTCACTTATTATCAAAATTACTTATGTCTATCCCAGTGATGAGTGGGGAGAAATGACCATATGCCAGTTTCTCCATAGGCCTGACATGTTTCCTGCACCCTCTTGCACTTCTGCCATTGCATAAGAACAGTTTCCCCAAGAAGCTGCTGTCCTATTGGCCTGGCCTTAAAATGACACACACACAGCCAAACTTCTGATATGACCCACAGAATGCAAGGTGCATCCCAGCTACCTTCACATCCCTCCCAGGACAGAGCTGCCACAATCGCGTTGCGCACCCCTGAATCCAGTAAGCGCTTGATATTTGTGGTGGTGAGCTTCAGGTGCTACAGAGACCAGTCATCTAATCAAACACGAATCTAGGTGGCGCTGTGAAGTTTCTTTGCAGATGACACATATAATCAACTCACTTTAAATAATGGAGACTATTCTCAATTATGTGGGTGGGTCTCAACAAATGAGTTGAAGAGCCTTAAAAGCAAGCATGAGTTTTCTCTGAAGAAAAAATTCTGCCTCAAGGCTGCATCATCAGCTTCTGCATGAGAATTTCCAGCCTGCTGTGCTGACGTAGATTTTATACTTGCTAGCCCCTAGTCACGTTAGCCACATACACATCGGTTCTGTTTCTCTGTAGAACCCTGACTGAAACAGGCTTGGGTACCAACAGTGGTTTTAAAGGAACAGAATTCTAAGAATAAGTTTTTTGGGGCTGGTTTTGGGTTTCAGGATTGATTCTGTTATCCAATTGGATTTAAAGGCAGTAAAGACTCTATTTTCAGTATTATCAAGAACACTTGCAGTCCATGGCACAGAGAGGCAATAGAGATCCACACAATATCACCATTGAATACTCCTACTCAAGTATTTGTAAGGCAAAGCTCTGAATGGCCAAGCATTTGATAACTTACAACAGTTCTGTCAAATAATGAGTGCAATGAGATCGGCTGTTTGCTCTTATCCGTGCTACAGAAAGTAGAGGGAAAAGGGATGAACCTAGAATTTGAAATATCCATCCTACATCGTGCATATATGGCCTGAAAACGCATACACCTATCCTAGATTGTACCCTTATCTCCTATAGCCACCAACCTGATATTTCTGAACACTAAGCCCAGAGTCTCATCCTGCTAGTCACTGAATCACATTACAAATTAAACTCCCAGACTAGCAGAGTTTCTTCTGTTAAAGACAAGCATTGACTGGGAACAAATAGGTCCTGAATATTGGAACAAAGACACATATGAAGACTGCAATGAAGCTGGGCTCAATGAACCCCTAACTTCGGCTGAGTCTTGTTTGGTGGTAGAATGAGTCCTTCGCTGAGGTAGTTGTCCTAAAGACAATGCTGATTCTCCCGAGGATCGAACCCCACCAACCGTCTTTTCTTTTATAGCTGTAAGTAGATTCAAGTCGCAACAGGCGAAAAAGGTGAGATACAAAGTTTAACCCACTACACATGTGTTCCACTCCAAAATCGTTGCATATTTTTTCAATTTATATTTATACAGACAGAATTCTGGGGACTCTGTGTGGAATGAATATTCACGATATGGGTGAATGTTGGAAGGCACATAAATTTGAACTAGGACAAACTGATATTGCCCCACTAAGCATAAATTCTGGATATAAATTTGGAGTGTTGGAAAGAGTTCTGACAGTCAGTTTAGTCGATTGGGTTTAAACATGGACCAAAAAATGGTTTATAAAAAATGACATTAAAATGCCAGGATTGCCTTGGTATATTTCAGAGGAAGGTGACCGATGACTTAGGAGTGTCGGAGTGTTAGAAGAACAGCTGACTTGCACGGGAAAGGCCCAGAAAATGCACCTTTCAACTTGACACTGAGGAATAAATTTGTGGGGTAGCCCTGTTGAAGAGCTCTTTGGTCATTCTTCTCTGCAGGCAAAAAGTCGCCGCGGCAACTGTTGCCACAGAACCGGGATCCTCACAGGCAATGGCGGTAATTGGATCCTGGGACAGCAGGGTCCAAGTGGCAAACACAAAGAGCCCACGGTTCTGAGATGGGAAATCAGGGCCAAGGCAGTAAACAGAGCAGCTTAACTCAGGGAGGCCATGGCAAGTTGATCGTGTGTCCCTAGAAGCAAAATAGACAGGAAGCCTACTAAATGTTTACTCGATCAGTATAAGCAGAGGAGTGCTAGGTTGAGTGAAAGTCTAGCATGAATCACCAGGATAGAGTCATAGGCTCTCACTCAGTTCCCAGAATTGAAGCAGTTTGTAGAACCGGAGCTTCCTTGAATGAAGGTGATGTGGTCTGAATGTCTGTCTGCTCCAAATCTCATGTTGAAATGGGATCCCCAGTATTGGAGGTGGAGCTGGTGGAAAGAGTTCACGTCATGGAGGCAGATCACTCATGAACGCCTTGGTGTCCTCCCTGTGGTAATGAGTTCATGCCAGACTTGGCCGTTTAAAAGAGTCTGGAACCTCCCTTCTTTCTCTCTTGCTTCCTCTCTCACCGCATGACGTGCTGGATCCCCTTCCATCTGCCATGACTAAAAGCTTCCTGAGACCTGAGCAGATGTAGATGCCAGTGTCATGCTTCTTGCACAGCCTGCAGAACCGTGAGTCAAAATAAGCCCCTTTTCGTTATAAATTAGCCTGCTTGAGGTATTCCTGTATAGCAACACAAATGAACTAATACAGAATGGGAGTCGGGCCACTTAAAGGACCCTGCTACCCTACCACAAGTTTATATTGCTAATCTTGCTCCTGGCCTTCCCCAAAGAGATGCATGATCTTTTACAAGGGTAAATACATTTGAATTAAATGTGAAATAAAAAGAGAAATAATCATACCTTTCAGCAACTACCAGACACTGGCTCTTAATTGATACTGACTCCTGAATACACAAAACAGAACTGTGGTCCACCAATCAGAAGAGGTGCTGTGGAGGTGGCCAGCAGAGTTTTAGCTCAAGTTCATCTCAGGATAAGGCCAGGGGAGTCTGAACACATCCTGTGTTTTTTCCCCATTTCTGAATGTGTAATTAGAATAGACATGCTCCGTCACTAGCAGAATCCCCACACTGGTTTCCTGACATGTGGAGTGAGAGCTGTTGCTATGGGAAAGGCCAAATAGATGCCACTAGAACTACCTTTACCAAGTAAAATAGCAGACCAAAAGCAATACCACTTTCCTAGAGAGACTGTAGAATTTATTGCTGTCATTGAGGACTCGAAAGGTGCAGGATAAGTGATTCCCACTATATCCCAATTCAACTGACCTATTTGGCCTGTGCAGAAGACAGATGGATTTTGGAGACTGATAACGGATTACCATAAGCTTAACCAGGTGGTGACTCTAATTGAAGCTCCTTAGCAGATGTGGTTTTATTGCTTGAGCAAATGAACATATATCCCTTGGTAATGGATATGCAGCTATTGACCTGGCAAATCCCTCTTTCTCCGTTCCTATCCATAAGGCCCATCAGAAGCAGTTTGCTTTCAGCTAGCCAGGACAGCAATATACTCTCACTGACCTACCTCAGGGATATATCCAGTCTTCAGACCTATGTCAATACCTCACAAGATTTTGAATCACTCCTCCTTTCCACACTGGTACATTGCAGTGATGACATTAAGTTAATTGGATCTAGCAAGTGAGAATTAGCAACTATTCTAGGCTTATTGATAAGACAATTGTGTGTTAGAAAGTGAGAAATAAATCTGACAAAAATTCAAGGACCTTCTACCTCAACGAAGTTTCTTGGGGTCCAGTGGTGTGATGTCAGTTGAGATGCCCTTCTAAGGTGAGGAATAAGTTGTTGCAGTTGGCCTCTCCTATCACCAGAAAAGAGGGACAATGCCTAGAGGGCCTCTTTAAGTTTTGGAGGCAACGTATTCCTCATTTGGCTGGGTTACTATGGCCTCTTTAGATAAGTGACTCAAAGAGCTCTTGATTTCAACTGGGGTCCAGAGCAGGAAAAGATTCTGCATCAGGTCCAGGCAGCTGTGCAAAGTGCTCTGCCACATGGACCATATGACACAGAAGATCTGTCATGTGGTGTGGAAGTGGCAGACAGGGATGCTGTTTAGAGCCTGTGGCATGTCCCTGTAGGTGAATCACAGGACAGGTCCTTAGAATCTTGAAGCTAAGCCGTGTTCTCTTCTCTAGATAACAACTCCCCTTTTAAGAGACAGCTCTTGTTCTGCTATTGGCCATTAGTAGATACAGAATGTTTAATCACGGGATACCAAGTCACCATGAACTTGAGATGCTCCTCATCAACTGGGTGTCATCCAATTGGCCAGGCCATAAAACTGGAGGTTCACATCATCAAATGCAAGTGATCAGGTTCAAGTAGACCCTAAAGCACAAATAGTTTACATGAGGATGAATTTCAGTTGTCCACGGCCTCCACTCTTGCTCCATTACCTTCCCCCTCTCAGCCCACACCTATGGTCTCATAGGGAGTTTCCTAACTACAATTCACTGAAGGAAGAGAAAAGCTGGCTTGGGTTAGAGATAGTTCTGTGTGATAGGCATGTGCCATGTAAAAGTGGACAGCTGTAGTACTACAGACACTTTCTGGGACTTCCTAGAAAGAGTGAAGGGAAATTCTCTGGAAAATACAGTATATATATATCTATATCTATAGATATAGATATATATAGATATGGGATATATATTGGGGAGATATATATATATATATATATATATATATATATATATATATACCATTTCTGGGACTTCCCTAAAAGACAGAGTGAAGGGAAATATGGCACATATACATACATATATGGTATATACATGGGATACATATTGGGGATATATGTATCTATCCCCTTTCTGGAACTTCCCTGAAAGACAGAGTGAAGGGAAATTCTCTGGGAGATATGGTATATATATGTATGTGTGTATATGTATATATGTATGTCTATATATATATACACACACACACACACACAGACCTTATTATATATATAGACATATATATATACACACTATATATATGCAATATATATAGGATACACACACAGTTTCTTTATTCATTTGGCTATTGATGAACCCCTAGGTTTTTTCCACTTCTTGGCTATGGTAAATGAATAATGCTGCAATGAACTTGTGCCCATTTTACTATCTATATGTTTCTCGTAACATTATGTTGTATCCTTTAAATATACGCAACAAAATTTTTTTAACAGTAAAATAAAGGCTTTGTGGTATAAGAAAAAAGAAGATGAAATGGGCTACAGGTGTATGCAGATTTATGAGCTGTAGCAATTAGTTCTGCTTGGATGGTCAGGAATTTGGAAGGAACATGATTAAAACATTGTGATGAGAAAATCTGTGGAAGACTTATGGGGATAAACCTTTCTCAGTGTACAAAACAAGTGAAGGTATTTGCCCATGGAAATTCTCACCAAAGGGTGAGTCAGGCAGAAAAAGGTTTAACATTCAAGTGCAGAGTCATTCCATGGACACTAGTCAGCTTCATTCCCCAGCCACCCCTGTCATTGCCCACTGGGCTCATGAACAAAGAGTCAGGGATGGGGTTATGTATGGGCTCATCAACATGGACTTCCACTCATCAAGGCCAACATCGTCACAGTCACTGCTGAGTGCTCAATTTGTCAGCAGCACAGACTAACACAGAGCCTCCAGTATGGCATCATTCTCCAGAGTGATAAGCCAGGTATTGTATTGGCCCACACTTACATCATGGAAAGGCCAGTATGTTGTGCCTACTAGAATAGACGTTTATTTTGGATATGGATTTGCCTTCCCTATACACAATGCTTTTGCTAAAACTGCCATCTGTGGATTTACAGAATGCCTTATTCACTGTCATAGTATTCCATACACCATTTCTTCTGATCAAGGCACTCACTTCATAGCAAATAAAGTGCAGCAGTGAGTCCATGTTCATAAAATTCACTGGTCTTACCATGTTTTCCACCATCTTGAAAAAGTTGGCTTGATAAAACAGTGGAATGGCCTTTTGAAAACTCAGTTATGGCATCAGCTAGGTGGAATTTTCTTGCAGGGCTGAGTCAAAGTTCTCCAGGAAGCTATATATGCTCAGTATATGATGTTGTTTCTCCCATTAACAGAATTCATGAGCTTAGGAAATGAGGGTAGTATCTCTCAGTATTACCCCCTAGTTACTAGAAAAACTTTTTTTTCCCTGTATCTGTGACCTTATTCTCTTCTGGTTTAGAGGTCTTCATTCCACAGCGAAGAATGCTTCCATGAGGAGATCCAAAAATGATTTCATTGAACTGGAAGTTGAGACACTCCTAGGCACTCTGGATTCCACTTGCTTCTGAATCAACATGCAAAGAAATGAGTTACTCCACTGAATGGGGTGATTGATACTGACTACTAAAGGGAAATTGGGCTGCTCCAGCATGGAGGTGAGCAAGAATGTGTACAGGAGATTCCTGAGGTGTGCCTTACCATGCTTGTGATTCACGCCAATAGAAAATTACAATAACCCCTTTCAGGCAGGGACTATTAATGGCCCAGACACTTCAGGAATGAAGGTTTGGGTTATCTCACCAGGTAAAGAACTACGACCAGCTGAGGTGTTTACTGAGGACACAGGGAATAAGGAATGTGTAGTGGAAAAAGGCGTTTATTAATACCAGCTACCACTGCATGATCAGCTGCAAAAATGAGGACTATAATTGTTATTTCTTTCTCATTTTGTTATAAACTTGACTGTACATGCATGTATACTTACATATTTATATTTTTATATGTGTATATACATCTATGTATAATACATATCAAATATCCTTGTTTTCTTCCCTCCTTTATTCCCTTATCATCTAACATAAGATTTATTAATAATGGTTAACTTTACCTCACAGCATTTAAATTAAAGCATATCAAGGAGAAGAATGAACATTGCCAAAGGACTTGCATCCCCTTCTAGGTAAGTAATTAGTGTGTGTTTGATTATACAAAGGATTGTTGTATCATGTTCCTCAGAAGGATGACTTTGTGATGGTTTTCATTTGGAGGTGAAGTAGGTTTAAGGGGATATATATGAGTGCCACGTTGACAAAGGGTGAGCTGTGGTGGTTACTTTTATATGTCAACTTGAATAGGTTATAGTGCCCAGTTATTTCATCATGCATTAGGTGTTCCTGTGGAGGTATTTTGATGTGGTTAACATATGAATTCAGTTGGCTTTAAGTATAGGAGATTATTCTCAATACTGTGAGTAGTCCTTATGCAATCACTGAGTGGCTGTAAAAGCAAACACCGAGGTTTGTCCGATAAAGAAATTCTGTTTCAAGTCGGCAGCTCCAACTCCTGCCCAAGAGTTGCCAGCCTGCCAGCCTACCCTACGGAATTTGGACTTGTCAGACCACGCAATTGCATAAGCCAATTTGTTTAAATGAGTCTCTTAAGATATGCATACACATAAATAGATATTCCACACGTTCTGCTGATCTCGAGAATCCTGATTGATATTGTTGTGTATGCCACTGAGATTTTATTGTTTTATTATGTAATGTTATGTAACAATAACTGACTAAAATAATGTATTTCATTTTCTTGAAAAAACATTGAAATATTGATGATAGTCTATTTTGATCATATTATTTAGAAAAAAATACTGTCAATGGGTCCCATTATCTGGATTTTATGAGATACTGTACCTCCTGCTATTTCCAAAGCCTGGTTGATTAGTTGTTTCATCGCTTTGGTGAAACGATCCGCATCTTCCCAAAACATTCTTTTATAGTTTGAACTAATCAGATTTGGATTTGGTCTCTTGTACCCAAAGAACTCTAAGAGAGCATATTTCTAGGTATTCCTGAAAATCTTTTAAACACAAGTAACAAGTATCAACAATTTAACATCAGTTTCAGAATATAATATATACTAGATACTTCTATGTTATACTATAAAAACTATGGGAAAAGCATGTCATTTGTAGCTGGCTTATTAGTAACATAGGTGTGATAGCGAATACTGAGTGTCAACTTTATTGGATTGAGGGATACAAAGTATTGATCCTGGGTGTGTCTGTGAGGGTTTTGCCACGGAGATTAATATTTGAATCACTGTGCTGGGAACTGCAGACCCACACTTAATCTGGGTGGGCACCATCTGATCAGCTTCCAACACGGCTAGAATCTAAAAAGCAGGTAGAAAAATGTGAAAACACAAGACTGGCCTAGCCTCCCAGCCTACGTCTCATGCTGGATGTTTCCTGCCCTGGACATCAGACTACAAGTTCTTCAGTTCTGGGACTGGGGCTGGCTCTCCTTACTCTCCTCAGCTTGCAGACAGCCTATTGTGGGATGTTATGATTGTGTGAGTTATTACTTAATGAACTCCTCTTTATGTATGTGTGTAAATATATATATACACATACATATATGTGTATATATATATTCACACGTAAATATATACACGTGTGTGTATATATATATACACACATATATGTGTATGTGTGTGTATATATATGTATATTAGGATATATATATGTGTGTGTGTGTGTGTGTGTGTGTGTATCCTATTAGTTCTGTCCCTCTAGACAAACTTGACTAATACAGTAGGTTAACTAATACCATTATTGAAAATGTAAAATTTAGATTTTTTTTCAAACAACAAAACTGTACTTTTCTCTTCTGGAGACACATTCATCTTCTCCATATTACTTTTTTTCTTATTCAGATATGAAATTATTAAGGCTTTCTCTATATGAATTTTTTAAAGTAATTGATCTGTATTAATATATGATGCAGGAAAAATCACATAGTTTATAAATGTCTTCTTTTCTGTATCCAGGGATAAAAGAAAAAGAAGTTTATTATAGGTTAATCGTTATGTAGCATACATTTTTCTAGGGGCAAAAAAATAAAGCTTCTATGAAAATAATTTTTAAATTTTTGTTAGTAAACTTACCTAAAATATGGAGATGAGAACTGCAATGCATCACTAGCTTTGGTAAATAATGCGATAAAATTATCTTTGATGTATAAAAATGACAATATATGAATGTCCCCTACCTCATCTTTGATCCATTTAGAATCTCCATGGACAGCTAAGGGATAAGCCACAGTGCACGAGAAACTCAAGCCTAAGGAAACTTGTTTCTACTATGATTACCACACTGACCTAAAAACAATGGTGACAGCCTGGTTCCTGACCAAGAAAAGTGAAAGTGAAGCTGAACATTTCCTGACTGCCACATCATCAGATGTGGCCTCTGTCTAGAGGTCTTGCCTATTATGATTAAATCTAATACTCAGAAATTAACACGAACTGTTACCATCAATTATGATAAGAACAGCAGCAATCGCTGTTGATTAAACTTCATCTTTCCAACCAAAACATGGGAAACAAAATTAGACAAACACAGCTAAATTCATGCATGCTGAATATAAAACATAGGCCTGCTTCCCTTCAAATGCTACATTGGCCAGGAGACTGATAAAGATAATTCATCTCTCCAACTACACACACGGAGAACTGATTAAGTAGTTATGGAAAACAGAATAGGAAGCATTGGTGCAAAAATATTTTGGATTTAAATGATTTTGATAATTTCCAGAATGCTTTACTTGATGAGTGTTGAAAAGTCTCTATAATGTTCTGCTTCCTCTGACAGTTCAGTTTACTGAAGAGAAAAATGTTATCTATTTATAGAGTTTGCTCTAGGCAAAATTATGAAATATGCAAAATTTATCTCCTATCTCTTTGTGTGTCCCAAACTCAAACCCAGTATGTACCCTCTCCACATGCATTCATATCTTCAGGTTATACCTTGACTGCTGGAAGAAGATTAATTGGTCCTCCCTTCAAACTCCGTTACAACAATAGGATTAAAAACAATGGTTACAGTCACTGGAGTTTCATTTTGTGTGAACTTTTTGTTCATTTAACAATATGTGCCTTGGAGGCAACTATTTATGCATCTTTAATCTTTCTATATTAGTTAGGTTTCTGGTTTCTCTTATATAAACAATCAGCATAATAGTGGCTTCACTCAGAGAGCAGTTTGTTTCTCCTATAAGAGTCTAAACATAAAAGTCCTGAGGTGATTTCAAAGTGTGTGGGACCCAGTCTCCATCCCTCCTATATCTCTGCCATCTTCAACACGGATGGTCTGACAGAGTTCAGTGCTGCTCTCATGTCCAAACTCCCGCCAGGCAGAAAATGGGAGTTGGACACATCATGTCCATTCACATTCCATTCTCTCATGACAAGATCACATCTAGTGACTCTGTTACTGGGAAATGTGGTGCTTAAGGGGGGAGCTCTGTGACCAGCTAAGACACATACACTAGAGAACAGGGATGGCCACCAGGCATTTTCCCAAGTTGCTCTTGCACCTTGTAACTTTCACCTGTGTCGCTTTAGAAAGAGGCTACTTTTAAGAGCGTTTCTGTAGTCCTTGGGATTATTGAGGCATTTTAATGCACTTTTACAATTTATTACTGTTATTGATGGCAGCAGAAGGCTGCCTGGAGCAGCAGCTGCCATCCCAATGGCTGCAGAAGCGAGGCACGGCCAGGGATGCATGATCCATGGACTGGTGGGAGCCAGGAAAAAGTGGGAGCTCTGCCCTTTCAAATTTGGGCAGGAGCTCCTCAGGCGCTGCTGCAGTCATCCAATGCATGGCTGTGCACCCAGATATCCCTGTGTTCCTGGGCCCAGGAGCAGGCAGGAGACGTGCCCCTGACCCTCTCAGCACAACTGCAGCTGCCCAAATCATGGCTGTGAATCCAGGCATCTATGGGGGCCCAGAAAGTCTCCTTTGCCCCTGCTTTTACAGGCTAGGAAGGGCCTGCTCCTGCTGCCTGGCTTCTCCCTGCTGTCAGCACCCACTCCAATCTCAGAGTAAAGTTGGGGCCAAGCCCAGGTGCTGTCAAAGCCCTCCCAGCTGTGCACGTGCTCGTGGCAATGCTGACACACCAGCCCTTTGCCCCCTTGGCCCCCTGCAGACATTGGGCACCAACAAGCATAGGAGGGAAGCTGAACTGGGGTTGAGGGCAGCTCCTTGCTGGCCTGCAGGTGCCCCTCACCTACAGCCTGGGCTCCACGAACAGCAGCAGGAGGCAGACAGGTTCCTGGGTTGAAAGACACAAGTCCCCATTGAGGCCCTACCTTCACGGCAGGGAGGGCCTGAAGGCTGGGGGCCAGGCTGCCAGTCCTGCTGACCAGAGTGGGAAATTGTGGTGGCTTTTCTGGGCCTACCCATGGCCTCCCATGGACCAATCACACACACTTTCTTTCCTCTGAGGCCCATAAAAGCCC
Organism: Cacajao melanocephalus; assembly: GCA_963573385.1. NCBI lineage: Eukaryota > Metazoa > Chordata > Mammalia > Primates > Pitheciidae > Cacajao > Cacajao melanocephalus. Next base: position 82,972 of record CAUYLG010057628.1, read on the forward strand.
TGGGCTCAGCCAAAGCTGAGCAGGCATTGGGATCACCAGCTGCAGACAGGAGCTACCCTCTCTGCTGAGAGCTGAACACTCATCAGGATGAATTGCCTAGCAGAGAGGAACTACCTTCTCTGTTAAGAGCTGAACACTCATTGGGACTTCTTGCCTGTGGAAAGGAGCTACCCCGTGTGGCTTTCCTCCGAGCTGCCCTATCAATCAATAAAGCTCTTCTTTGTCTTGCTCACCCTCCACTTGTTTGCATACCTCATTCTTCCTGGTAGCCGGACAAGAACTTAGGATCCATCAAATGGCAGGGCTAAAAGAGCTATAACATCAACAGGGCAGAAACATGCCCCTTGCTTATCATATTGCAGGTGAAGAGAAGGAGGAAAGAGCTGTGGTCCTTCAGCATTCCCAGACCTGGGAACTCCCTGGGCCAGGGCTGTGACACCTTCTTTGGGGCCCTGCGGTTCCTGGCATCTCCAAGCTTTCAGGTGCCACGGCGTTTCACAGTGCCAGCTGTGGGAGCTGCTTGAAGTGCACCTGGTCCAGCTACAGCCTCACAGAGAGCTGGTGTCCTTGCCAACACATGAAGCCACCCTCCCCAAATGCAGCAGTCGCTGCGTCTGACCCTGCAATGGCTGAACCCCATGGCTCACTCTCACACTCATCACCACTTCATGCCGGAGTTGCCCTGGCAGGCGTGAGATCCAGGCTGGTAGCATGAGTCAAGCACAGCCTGCCAGGCCGAGGGGGAGGAACAAGCCCAGTGGGCCTGAGCAAAACTTGGGCAAAGGTGCCACCAGTCTCAAAGGTTTCCAGCCAGAAAAGTGACACCCCAAGGATCCCATAATATTATTGCTGATGTTACACCAAGTTGGACTGGTTATACCTACTCTGCTTGTTCACGAAGCTGTTATGAATTCTGAAATTTTCTGTTCATCCCTGAGGAACATTCCAAAATCAATTTGATTTAAATTGAAATAACTCCAGTCTCATTGACATTTGATGATTTTTGTGGGCTTCAAATGTCTAAGTTGATTTTATAATACTTAAATTAATATTTAGTCAATCATGTCAATTCCTTAAGTGATTTTGCTTTACCTGATCAAATTGTTTTTAGCCAATCAATCTATTTAGCTAGATTTTTTGGACATTTCTGTGGGTATATTTATTTTTAATTATGCAAATTTGATAATATACTATAAAAAAAAGTCTATTCAACAATTGATTTTTCACGTAGAGGAGAAAAAATTCTGAAAATTCATGAATATATTGCCAGAAAAGTACTGCAAGCATAGTAAACTAGAAAAAAAAAATGAGATGTTTAAAGAGACATAAAATGCTTTCCAAAAAAACTGAAGAATATCCTATTTTGCAAAATTTTTCTCCTCTTTCAAATGTAAAAACTGGATAAAGTACTTGAAATTATGTAAGAAGTTGTTAAACTTTCCCATGTGCACAGAAATAAGCCAACAAAGTGTATATAAGTGGGGATAAATATTCATGTCCCTACACATTCAAAATTTTTTTCTTCCTTTCCTAAAGTTTTATTTATGAAGGTGCAGGCCTTTCAGTGCCTAGATTTTACCATTTCAAAAATTCAGCCCAGCTCACTTACATCCAACTTTCACCTTGGTTCTCTTTCTCACCCTCCTCAAATCTGCACCTCCCAAATTCCCCAAGAGCAGCCTCCTTTTGATGTGCTTATTATTTTATGCAGCGGACTGAGAAAGCTGACCCAGTGTGAGCATGGGCTTATGGCGCTCAGGCAGGAGCTGGAGTCTGGGAACACTCAGGCCAGGTTACTTCCTTCAGTGCTTCCTTCTGACCTGCCGGAAGTTTTAGCTTTCAGGCATGAGGATAAAAGAAGTTCTAAATGCGGCATGCAAAGAGCACAAGACAATGGATCAAAGAGAAGGTGAAGATGAGGAGAGCTACAGGGCCAGGTAATATTGTTTGCAAACCCTTGGGGAAGCACTATTCTCATTATATATTTATATATATACATAGATGTAATCTATTTCTGAAATAGATTAAAATGAAGTCCTGGAATTCATGGAGGCAGGCAAAAACAACATACAATTTGATGAAGACTCTGAAAGTGGACAGGCACAGGATGGCAGGTGTCAGGCGGCGAATCAGGAGGCTTCAACGTTGGCTGGGTTACTTGCTTGCTAAATCATTTGCTTAAATAATCTGAGGCTCAATACCCTTTTCAATGATACATCTTGAATTTTTCCTCGAGGATGAAGTAATATGAAAACGAGATGCAATGTAAGTTTTTGAAAAAAATAAATTATTATCAGTATGGAAGTGAAAACTATTACTGCTACAAGAAAACCTCAATAAGATGATATAAAAATATTTTACCCATTCTAGGACATGTAAACCTCAAATCTGAATAGGAAGAGTCTGGCTTAAGTTTTAGTAATTGCCAATTTTGTTATAAATATGAAGTGGAGGATGTGTGTAATCTGCATAGCAACAATTGTTGGAAATCAGAATATGCTGCCCCCAAATATGAAGCTTTTTTGAGCTGAAGACAATTATGGTACAGCAGAGTAGCTCCACCATAAGACGCAGAAAAGCTCTTCTTTCTCCCTCTATTTGCCTAAAGCCAGACTTCAATTTACAAAGACAAAAGATACCCTGCTCTCTCCTTCTACCAGTGAGAACAAAGTTTGCCCACTGGAAATCTTGTCAGACTTTCAGCCTGGAGATGATAACAGAGGAATTAATGTGAACAAGCTTTACTAACTGGCCTTCACCATTTATTTGCCTTCCCCCTGAATGGCCATCTGCTGAAATTCAAAGTCCTCTTCCTTTTTCTTGTCACTTCTCTAAAAATGTACTGTTCTTTGATGAAAGTCCTATATAATCCAAAGCTCAAATCCTCCCCTTGGAGAGCTACTCCTTCCCTGAGTGCCTTCCATACGTATATGAAACATACATGTAATACATTTCTGTTTGTTTTTCTCTTGTTAATCTGTTTTTTGTTATGGGGGTCCATTACAACCAAGGACCTATAGGGGTTACAATTTTTCCCTGCATAGTAATATAAAATTCCAAATGTTCATCATACTACCAGAGGATTTTGTGGACGTATCTTATCCTGACTCCTTTTGAACGGGAATAATATCCCTAAACAAGCACGTGCTAGGATTGTAAAGTTGACTCTATATGTTTTTTGAATGATTCAGCCTAAACACCTCCCTCTGCCTAGACTACCTACACTCACCTCATGCTCATGCTCACGATTGCTCAGCACCCCTCCCACAGCTGCCATGCCTTTGATTCTTTGCCTCAGCCCTTCTGAATCACTGTCTCTTCTGCTTGGCTCCTCTATAAGTCACATTTGTTCCATGCGCAAACTCTCGGCTCTCTGTAAAGTTCTGGAGCTTATCCCCCAGGTCCTCCTGTACATGTCACATTGCCCCAGCGTACCAGCCAGGTCCACCAGGGTCTACTGTGCCCAACCAGGTGCCTGAAGGCCATCAGATGACATTAAAGATTCAAGGCTCTATGTCCACAAAAGTCAGCAATGAAAACATCTCATTTTATAAGGAGCATGCATAGAGTTTCATAAACGATGTTGTTTTTAAAACATTATTTTGTCCTGCATGTTCAAGAATCCTCTACAGGAAAGATCAGCAAACCAAGGACCAGATCTGACCTGCAGACACATGGTGTTTAAATTTTCACTCTGGCAAGACATTCCCTTTTCAATTAATGGATAGCAGGTTCTTCCTTATCCAGGACACATTACACCTTCACTTGTTTATTTTACTTCCCAGTGCCTGAGGGATTGAGTTTGTGACCTTCTCTCTTCATGATGAAAACATTTTTATTCATGTGGAAACAAGTTTCCAACTTAAAACAGTTTTCCAACTTCTAAGAAAAATATCAAATTGTCTCGGGAATTTTATTTATTTATTCAGCTATGTGATGCTTTGTTTCATCTAAATGCTGTGTAGAAGTCAAATATGAAAAATACATAAATGCTGAGCAGTTCACTTTGACTTGGGAATAACAAAAGGCTGAGGTTTCTTAAGTTCACTTTATTTTCCAGTGCAAATTCAGTCACTCTTCTTGAAGCCTGGAGCTCTGCAGAGCAAAGTTTAAAGATCACCAAGCTGTCTAACTACTACAGGCCTGATTGTCCCTATGACCTGGGTACCAGGTCTGGGAAGAGGCATAAAACAGAAAGGATAGAAAATCAAGACCCTTTGCCTTATAACATTCATGCTGTCCATATAAAAATGTACCATGCATGACAACTTGCAAGGTCGTAAAGCATGGTAACAAAATAGTAACAATACAGAAATGATACTGACTAAATTTGAAAGTGCCTGTAAAGTTTTATTAAACATAATTTACTTATTTATTATGATGTTTCTTCCAGGACTCCAAAAATAGCAACCTTGATATTTTAACTAATTGAATGTTTACATATTAAGGAAATTAAAATTGATCACAGTATTTCAAAAATATTACATGTTTTTTCTATAATAAGAATGATATTTTTATCAGCATGGTTTTAATGCCTAGCCCTTGTTCAGCAACAATAATTTTGATAGATATTTGCTTTGTCTTTCCTTTTTTATTGAAATAAATATCATTATAACTTTAAAAAGTATTAGGGAAATGTAATAATATCAGTGGCTGTCATTGAAAACTCAGTGACTCTTATTAATTGGAAAAAAATGTTCTATGATTTTTTTGAGACAGAGTTTTGCTCTGTTGCCCAGGTTGGAAGGCAGTGGCATGATCTCGGCTCACAGCAACCTCTGCCTCCTGGGTTCAAGCAAGCATATCCAGCTAATTTTTTGTATTTTTTAAGAGACAGGGTTTCACCATGTTGACCAAACTGGTCTCAAACTCCTGACCTTAAGTGATCTGCCCACCTTGGCCTCCTGCAGTGCTGGGATTACAGGGGTAAACCACCACACCCAGACCAGATACCCACCTAGCCAGCCAGGTTAATCAACCCTGGCAATCAATGGGGTGACAGATGTCACAGCCAGATTGCCCTCACATCCATTCTACGCTTTTAAAGAAAGGCAAAACTTAAAAAAAAAAAATGAAGTCTTCATTCATAAAGTGGCGTGGGGGAGTAATTGAGTCATATTTCAAAGAACGGCATCTTTTTTTATGCAATGGAATCACCAGGGAATCCTGTTAACATATGGTTTCCCTTCAGTAGCTCCCTGGTGGGTGGTCAGGCTCTCAGGAGATGGTCAAAGCTGTACTGCTTCATCAATGATACCAATTAGCAAGGCTAAAAGGGTCAGTTCACCAGGAAGATCTGTCCAAAGGGAATTTAAGATTTTCACAGCAAACAAAGAGGTCACAAACACCTAAAAGATAGTGAAAATTGTGGCAGAATGACATTGGCCATGTTTTTTTTTCAGAGTCCTTCATCAAAATAGGTCTTCTTCTTACAAGCTAAGCATTTCAACACTAATACATAGCTTCAGCATGTGAATTTTGGGGAAGATACATTTAAATTCATAAAAAAAAAATTGTGTAGTCTACATTAGGGATCCCAGGACTAGAATCTGTAAGAAGAGTGAGATGACTCCCTTGATGGCCCAGGAATGAAGATTCACAGTAAAGTAAGGGTGTTGCCGGGAGCCTTGGACAAAAGAGTCTGGTGATCAAACAATGCTAACGCATGAGAACAAGTGTGGAGTCAGCCTTAACAGAGCCCAGGTGACTTCAAAGTTATTGTCACCATGACCAGATATGGATTTAAGAATATCTCACTTGAGAGAAAAAATAATATTTAGCTGCAAGTATATTGATATCTCCAAATGTATCTTCCAATGTACATTTAATCATAATGAAAACTATGATCTGTCATGTGAGATTCAACTCTGCACTTCTTAAATGTGCTTCCCATCTACTGTCTCCCTGTCATCAGAACAATCCTGAAAAATAAGTATCTATTGTGAGGTTGAGGAAACTAACACACATACTGTACATTTTTTATGACTTAATGAATTTTTACAAACATATTTAATCACACAGTAACATTATACAATCTTACACATCACTAGTCATAAGAATTAGTTTAGAATTCCCTTGCCACTTTGGAAAATTCATATGGAGAGCTGTTTGAAAAATCCTGATCGCTAGACTTAACAAGTGAGATTTACTCAACAGTTAAAAGTATGACCTACCATATTTGACCTCATAAAATTAAGTTAACTTCTATATTTGGTGAAAACATATTTGCATTCTTTAAATAAGAGGATCTGGGAGTTTAATAATCACGAATCAAAAAGAATTACAATTTCTTTATCTTCATGAAGCAAATAAACAAAAAAGATTTTATTAAAACCCTGCAAAACAGAATTTACCAAGTGCTATGTTGGGATGATTTGCAATTAACATATGGAAAATTTTTTACCTACATTGGTGATTTTGCCTTCCTCTGTTCTCTGTAGATAATTCCTTTAGACACTGGGTAAAATGCAATGATATACATGCAGAATGGCTAAAGGTTTAAATTTAGTTTTACTGCTTGGACAGATAGAGAGACACAGAAAATCTTGGCTAAAGGTTTAAATTTAGTTTTACTGCTTGGACAGATAGAGAGACATAGAAAATCTTTCTTAGTATGACACTGTTAACTTCTAAACCAAATGTTTTGTTTACCAACTGTCTCTTAGGAGCTCTTCAGTTCAAAATGGTGTTTTTTGTTTTTTGTTTTTTGTTTTTTTGTGTGTACAAAATCCAGTCTACTTCCTAAAATTCAACCCAGCATGCAGTACCTTGGGATATACTTTCTGACTCCACAGAGAGAAACAATCTTTCAGGCTGTGTTGTGTACTGACTTTCATCATTGAAATCCTTACCCTGGATTTCAATGATTTTTCCTTCTTATTCATCATCCCATCCTGTTACATAATGTCAGATTGTATTTTTCATTTCTTGGAATTCCCAGAACTTTCCAAGAAGCTTGACACATACCAGACACTTACAAAATTGTACAAAGTTAAATTATGACCATCTCTTCAGTATATGACTTATACATAATAGAAAGTAATAATTAAAAAGCATATTTGTCCATTTAAAAAAAGAGAAACAAACATGCAAAGTATCAGTAAGATGAAAGAATAGGAAATACCAGAACTTTTTCTACCACAGAGACATTAGCATAACAATATATGGTACATACATGGGGACAAGAAGTAGAAAGATATGTAAAGGAGTAGTTTTTGTATGTAACTGATGTTAAGGTGTTATCAATTTAAAATAATAAATTATGTAACTATAAGATACTTTATGTTCGATCCATGGTAACCTCAAAGAAAATAACTATAGAAGATGCATAAAATAATGATAATGGAATCAAAGCATGCCACCACATACACACACACACACACACACACACACACATACACACACACAGAAAAACATCAATGAAACACAAATGAAAGCAACTAGGGAGGAAAAGCTGAAATGGGATAAAGTAACTACAAATGAAAAATAAAAAATGAAAAGTTAAAAAATAAAAAGGGCTGAAATAACTATAAGACATGCAAAAAACAATAACAAAATGGCAATGGTAAGTTCTTCCCTGTTAGTAATTACATTAAATGTAAATAGATTAATTAAATGTAAATAGATTAAACTCCCTAATCAAAAGACAGAGTGGCTGAATGGATTAAAAAACAAGATCCAAGTACATGTTGTCTAGAGGAGATTCCTTTTTTGATATAAGACTGACAGTAAAAAAATAGAAAAACATGTTCTAGACAAATGGTAGCCAAAAGGGAGCAGGGAAGTCATACTTACATTGTACAAAATTGACTTTATGTTAAAAATGGTCAGAAGACACAAAGTAGGACATGATGTAATGATAAAAGGGTCAATTCTCCAGGAAGATATAATAATTATAAATACGTAGGCAGCTAACATTAGAGCACTCAAATATATGAAGTAAACCTTGACAGAATTGATGTCAGAAATGGATATTAACACAATAATAGAAAAAGACTTTAAAAATTCACTTTTCAGTAGTGGTAGGTCAGTGACACAGAGGATCAATAAGAAAACAGAGGGGCTGAACAACATGCTAGACCAATCTGACTTAATAAACATATCCAGAACACTTCACTCAACAACATCAGAATCATCTGCACACCAGGTCAGAGACGCTCCTTCCCTGACAACTGACCACAGTGAACTTGGGAGGAGCCATATGAACATGCTGGGAGAGAGAAGCCATGGTAGCTGAAATTTGGTCCATGGGAATGTGGGCCACTAGCTTAAGTAACCTGTTGGTGCCTTCAGGGCTTGCCAAGGCCTGATGACTTACTCATTGGATGGTGGAGTACTGCTGTGCACACCCAACTCTGCGGCTTAGTGAGCCAGATATCATCCAGTTAGTGATGGGCAGCTTAAGCCACGTAATGACATGGTGACCCATGGTTAAGCATTCAGTCTCTTCTGAGCTCCAATAGTAGGCCAATAGCTGATTCTCAAAAGAAAAATAGTTATCTGCAGTGAATGACTGGGCTTTGCTCCAAAACTCTAAAGACCTGTGCTGTGGTTCACCTACAGAAGCCCCCAAAGGCCAGTTGAGCATTTCTAACTTGCTCACATTAGGCCACATTTAAGTTCATGTTTCAGTCATCCTATCAAACAAATTACTAAAACCCTTTCTAATTTCCTAATACAATCTCTGCTTAGGGAGACCGTATCAATAAATTCAGCCTGATCCAACATTTATTTTCTTTTCACTCTTAATCCATACTCTTAGTACCCATTCACATATATATTCCCTGGAATTAGGCTTGGATAAATTAGAAAACTCAAGTGCTTGTGGAGTGTAGTGCACCTTCTCCTGGGTCATACTTTGTACCTCACCTTTAGGGGACTACTGGGACTTGGGTCTAGTTATAGGTCTGGAAGAAAAGAGGGGAGGTGGAGTAGCTTTGGAAAGAAATAGCATTACCTTGCATAGCAACTGGCTCTGGGGAGGCCATTATAGTTTTTTGAGGCAATGTAAGGTTAAATCCTGCAGACAAGGGTGGAGGAATGAGGAGACTATCATTGCAAGTGAGGAGGCTGCTCCCACTGAAGCACTGAAAATGGGGCACTGCTTTGACTTTCCACTGAAAATGGAGAAGGCTCTTCTACTGGAAAAAAGAATCATCACAATGTACTGGCCCATCGTGCCCATCCTCATCAGGGTCTTCCCACAGGGTTGTTCCCATCCTGACTTTCAGGATCTCATTCCTTACCAATCAGTGCCCTCACTTCAATAGATAAACACTTCAAGAGGCTGGGAGTTCGATTTGCATATTGATTCAGCCAGCTGCAGAGTGGTATTCTGCATCTGATTTTTAACAATTTCAGCTTATGGCTGCAGGAGAAAGGACCTACTTCATAACACACCTAGAATCTTTCATGTCATTTATGCAGCCTTTGAGCTTGGAATTTGAATTCCTGAGCTCATTCTTTTATTTTCTCGCTTTTGTACAGTGAGTTAGGACCTGCCAGCCAATCTCATTATATTCATTAGTTTGCCAAAAATGTTCAAATGTATATACACAGTGCTAAGATCCTTACTTCCTATAAGCAGTTGATTAGGAATATCCAGTGGTGATTTTCCGCATATTCCTATGGCCAGATCACACCATGGACTGTTAAACTCTTTTCTGCTGGAAATAGAGTCATTGGCATCTTTAAATCCAATTAGATTAAAGAGCCGGTTCCAGATACTTCAGAACCAATTCAGAAAATTCATTCTTAAAAGTCTCTTTCCCTTGAATGACTCTTGGCACCAAGTCAGCTTGGGCTGCCATAATTAATACCATAGACTGCGTGAAGTAAACAACAAAAATTTATCGCTCACAGTTCTAGGAGCTGCATGTCCAAGATCAAGGTCCAGCAGGTTTGGTTTCTGGTATGGGCTCTCTTTCTGGCTTGCAGATAGCAACCTTCTGGCTGTGTCCTCACTTGTAGATAATGAGATAGCTCTGGTTTATCTTTCTTTTCTTTTCTTTTTTCTTTTTTTTTTTTTTTTTGAGATGGAGTTTCACTCTTGTTGCCCAGGCTGTGGTGCAATGGTGCGATCTCAGCTCACAGCAAATTCTGCCGCCCAGGTTGAAGCAGTTCTCCCGCCTCAGCTTCCCGAGTAGCTGCAATTACAGGCATGCACCACCACGCGCAGTTAATTTTGTATTTTTAGTAGAGATAGGGTTTCTTCACGTTGGTCAGGCTGGTCTTGAACTCCTGACCTCAGGTGATCCACCTGCCTTGGCCTCCCGAAGTGATGGGATTACAGGCATGAGCCACCATGCCCAGCATCTCTTTCTTTTCTTGAAGGACACCAGTGTTATGAAATGAAGATGCTATCCTTATGGTATCATTTCACCTCGATACCTCCTAAAGATCCTATCATGAAATACAGTGGCATTGGAGGCTAGGCCTTCAATACATGCATTTTGGAAGGACACCAAAATTCAGCTCATGGCATTCTTCCCTTGGTTCCCCCAAATCCATGTTCTTATCACATGCAAAATACATTCATCCCATCCCAGTAGCCCCGAAATTCTTAACTTATTCCATTAATTCTAAAGTCTAAAGGCTAAAGTCTCATCTTAATATCATCTAAATCATTTATAAATGAGACTTGAGGTACAATTCATCATGAGGCAAAATTCTTCTCCAACTGTGAGCCTGTGAAATGGACAAGTTACGTATCTCCAAAATGCAATAATGGGACAGGCATAGGATAGGTATTTTCTTTTCAAAATGGAAAAATGTAAATTTAAAAAGGGAGTGATGGTTTCCATGAAAGTAGAAAACCTAGCAAGGGCAATTTCATTATATCTTAATGAAAGAATAACCTCTTTGTTTCCATATCCTGCTAAGGAGGGTGGAGGACAACCCCACTCATTTGCTTAATAGCGCTGTGGTTTAGTCTTGCAGTATCCAAAAAATCTGACAACTTTTCCTTATTCTGTCTTGCTCCCTCTGTCCTCTAGCAGTGTCTTTGATGGCATAATCCATTTGCTGTTCCTGGCTTCTGCTGATATGGCTGATTAAGCTGATGGGTCACCCCCATTAGCTCTTTAGCAAAGGGTGATTCAGCCGCATTCTTAGCGTTGTCTCCAGGTTTCTGCATTATAGATAAGCTGAGGAATTTCTAAATCTCCTTGTCCTGGGTTGTTTTGCTTAACAAATCCTTTTTAAATACGTATCTCTCCTCTTGTATTGCATTAAGGAGGACTCGAGCTTTGCTTTCAACACTTAGCTTAAAAATCACATCTGGTAAATAGCCAAGTACATCACTTATAAGTGCTATTTTTCTCAGAACATTGGAACAAAATGCAGCCAACCTATTTGTCACTATATAACAAGTATCACTTTTCCTCTAGCTTACAATAACCTGTTCTCATTTCCATCGATATTTCCATAAACATTCTATTTAACATCTATATTTCCCAGAGTATTTAACATCTATATTTCCATAAACATTCTATTTTGATTATTCATGATTATTTATTTTCTAAGAAGAGTGACACCCTCTCTCCAGCTCTCCTCTTCCTCCTGATCCCTTACCAGAACTGCCTTTAATGTTCACATTTCTACCAATAGTCCCTTCATAGACATTCAGGCTTTTTCTAGTCTGCACCTCCAAACTCACCCAGCCTATACCCATTGCCCAGTCCCCAAGCCAGGCCTGAGTCAGGTCGACACTGTTAGGCATTTGTTATAGCAGCAGTCAACTTCCTGATACCCAAAGCAGTGCAGTGTTGGTCAGGGTTTTCCAGAGAAACAAAACCAGCAGGGTGTGTGTGTTTGTGTGTGTGTGCGTGTGTGTATACACACACATTTTATATACAATAGAATGGTTGGCTGAATATATCTGAATACCCAGTGGCCCATTCAAGTTGACATAAAAAATTAACAATCACAGGTAATTACTAGTTATTATACCCTGATACAGTTTCATGATTGAAGGAGTTTATACTTTTAGCAAAATGTAATAAATAAGGACTGGAAATTATTCTACATTAGCATAAGCAGTTGTTAAAATAGGTACTCTTTGCTGTATTTTCAACTGAGTCATTATCAAAAATAGTAATATTCTGAAAGACCACATAAGCAAACACATATTTCTCTCACTAATATAAAAAATAAAAACAATAAATTTTATGTGCAGGGTTAAAATATAATGTACGTATTTTATTACTGGCTACAATTCAGCATTCTAACGTAGAATTAAATAAAATTAATCTGTGGCTAATTTTAAAATGGGAATTTAATGAATTATATGACGATTTTCTTTCTAATATTGCTAACTAGGAAATGTCATAGACGTTGGTAGATTTCCCAGTGGTCAAGAGACTAAAATCAAAGTTTAAAATTTCTAACATTTAAAGAATGCATTTAAGAAATGAACTGTGAATTTTAAAGACCCAGCTCATCTATTTGGTAAAGGAAATAACACACCATTATATAATTGAATATTTTCCAAACAAGAATGTCTCTTAGAAGCACCGATGCTCATATCAGAACAACTATAATCAACTCTGGGTTGGGTTCTAGGACTCCGTATTATTGCTGTTGAGACCTCTTTGATGGTGTTAGTCTCACCAATGATGCGGACAAAGCATACTATTCCTTAAATCTATATTTTACTACTCTTTACTATTTGCATCCTTTAGGCCCATATCATTATTTAAAAACCAGTACAGAAGAATCAGTTACATAGTGCTTATTATCAATGCAGATGCCTATTACACACCCCCAAGCCCCAATCTGATTCAGTAAATTTAGGGAAAAGCTCAGGATGAGAAATTTTTCACAGGCAGGGTTGTGGTTGAAAGGGGCTTGTTATGGATTTCTGATTCACATGGTCATGGACATGGTCATGATTTCTGATTAAGACTGTCAAGGACTACACTTTGAAAAATGCTAATTTAAAGATAACCGCACAGCATGGCAAAAAGGCTATCGGGTAAAGATGCAGTTCTGCGCTGACTTACTCTGTGAGCTTGGGCACAATCATGTAGCAGTCATCTCCAAATGCAAGGATTGATCCATGTTCCTTCCTGGCTCTAACATGCAAAGGTCCTAGAAGCATGTCCTGGCAATGTTAGGGTGGTATGTTGACTTTATTACACAGATCCCAATGTTTCACCCATTGGGTGGATTCTAGTTCTCATTTCCTTGTTCACTGGAAATTTTCAATATAGCGTGATGAAAGTTCTATGTTCCTCAAATACTCAGGTGATAAATTGTTAGAACATAATTGTCATGCCAATTACATTAAGCATTTAAAATATAGTCAATTGGTTATTTTAGAAAAGTGGGAAATGCTTAGAAAATTGCTTTTATGTCAGCTGCCTAGAATCCCATCTAGATTCAGTTTTGCGACATTTTGCAAAAGGAAGCTTTCAAAATAATTTATATTAGCAATTAGAGACTAGTACGCTTTTAAAATATTTTATGCAATTTAAAATGAATAAACAAGAACAATTGTCTTTACCACTCCTAATTTGTGGTTATAAGAGTTCTTAATCAACACTCATAATTAAGAAGATACCATAAATAGGCTATTGAAATAAGAACACAATAAATTTTTAAGGAAACTGGGCAAAGAACTGAATTTCAATTTGCTATATCCACTCTTCTAATCTCAGAGTCTAGATATAATTAAAACAAAAACACATTCATTTTTTTCCTGCAAGATTTGAAAGCGAATCTTTTATTTTATTAAAATCCTCTCATAAATGCTTTAGATCAGATATAACAAAAATTTTCCTGTTGTTTGACTAGCAAATCTCAAAAGCAAACTTTATAAATATATGTAGTCAATGTTTGTATATTCAAATTCAGTAGACATATTTGTATATTACATGGAGCTAAAAGCTATATTAGTAAATAACAAATATAAAAATAAATTCATCTAACTACGTTATCACTCCACATTTGGTTTGGTTTGCCTTAGAGGTCTGGTTCAGCAATTATCTGTCTCTTTGTACACAAACTGCAATGACATCATCAAATATTAAAGACATTGAGGAGAAAATGAAGGAACACAACATTTAGAAATATAGTTTTAGATGTCTTTTTGATCTCCTGTTTTTCCACTTGAATTTTTCTCTGACTACTCATATAGAAGTAACTAAAGTGGTGGAAATTAATTGACTCTCACATGAAGTCCAAAATTTGAGAAATCAAGTAGATGTGTAGCACAAGTAAGGTACTCAGAACAAGGACAAAACAATGGCTTAATAAATAGAAATCACGAGAATGGGATAGCGGGAGCATTTGTAATAGTAGTACCAGTAAAAAAAAAAAAAAATTCATTATGGTTTTGCAATAAGCCTTAAGTGATTTTTTACCATTTGGGAAAAAAAAATTCTATTATTTTAAATCTAATATTTTTCAAAACACATAATTACTGTTACTTAATTTTTGTGATTTGTAAAATGTTAATAACTGATTTAAATGATTGCTACAATAAAAAAAGAACAAGAACTAGTTGGCTGACCTAAAAATGCTGAGTAAAATAGAATTGAATATAATGTATTTTTAAATATTTTTATGAAGATTCAAGGCCTGTAGGAAAGCAGATGTAGGTATTGATCCTGAATATGAATGAATTATTCATCATAACCCTTTCTACAACCAATATAATAATGAGAGGTGCTGTAAGTAACACAATGGCATTACGTCTCAGAAAAAATGCTAAGATATAAGCATAGTATGATGTAAGATATAGAATCATAAAGAAAACACATGAACTTAAGTTGCTCTCACCCATTTCTCTATTTATTCCTAGAATATACATAAACCGTCATCATAGGGGAAAAAAAAAAAGCCCATGACAGTAAGTGTGTGAAATTATGATGTAATAGGGGATATGTATTTGGTTAGCCCCAGGTTCCTGGGTAGACTACCTTAAACTCTTGAAATTTGCTAAGGGATAAGAGGAGTGACAAAGGTGAAAGGAGTATCTTTCATTATTCATGACAAGCCCCTTTCAACCACACCTGAGTTTATGTTAATGCAGTGGCTTTCAGAAAACCTCTTAGTGGTGGATGTGGCTTGCCAGGGGAACTATGGATTAAAGGAAGCTCCAAACCCCTTCCTCCATGCCTGCTGTCTGTATCTCTGCCATCTGGCTTTTCTGAGTTGGATCCTTTTATATTAAACCAGTAATGTAGTAGGTAAACTGTTTTTCTGAGTTGTATCCTTTTATATTAAACCAGTAATCTAGTAGGTAAACTGTTTTTCTGAGTTGTATCCTTTTATATTAAACCAGGAATCTAGGAGGTAAACTGTTTTTCTGAGTTGTATCCTTTTATATTAAACCAGTTATCTAGTAGGTAAACTTTTTCTGAGTTCTGTGAGCCTTAAGAGAGAAGTCTGTCCTTGGGTAGACCACTGTTTAAATACCTATGAGAGATTCTCCAGAGCTTTCTTTTCAAAGAAATTGTATCCACAGATGGTAGAGTTTATTCAGACCTATGACTGTGTCTTCTTAAATATATAATGGCATATAACTTGCAAGTTCTCTTATAGAAAAAAAAGTGCTTGGATTAAATCTAATAAAAAAGTCACATACTTAATATTCATGCATAATCAAAATCCAGTATCTCTTATGGTTCTGTGAATTTCTCAGTTCCTCACTAGTCGCTTCACCACTGAGCACTGAAAAGTTACACACACACACACACACACACACACACCCTGACACAAGCTTCAGGGATAAAGTATATTTGTAAAGGCAAAAGTCTGATGGCAATGATCAGCAATTCCCTAGATCAGCTTGCAGGCTCTAACCCCACTCTGCACCTCTGGCCATCACTGCCATTACCTGCATATCAGTCACCACTGTTACCTCCCAGACGCACCACCTTTGCACACGCTATCAAAAAAAGATATATGGAGAGGGGATGTAAATTCAGGTAAGGCAAGGATCATGCCTATTTATTTTCACCTCCTGGAAAAATGCTTGGCCTTGATAGGTTCTCGATAAATATTTGTTGAGTGAAAATGTCTTTAATTAAAAATCGATGATTTCGTAGCTAAATCTGGTTAGAAATTTCTCTAGGCTTTAGTACTGGGGTTGAAAAAAAAGACCGTTATTTAGCCTTAAAAACAAATGTAAAACAAATAAAATAAGACTTTCTTTTTTTAAGTTCTGCTATGTCCCAATCGACCTAAAGAAAGGAAGGGTCCATGAGTTTCATTTTACGTCTTCTCTCTTCCCACAGGACAATTATCTACTGGCAATTCAGTTGTCTCTGTTTACTAAGCAAGATGAGATCTTCAGTAGATTTCAGTGATAGTTATATGGCCCATTCATGTTTTGCTTTCACATTTTAAATTTATATCAATCTTACGTGTTTTTGTGAAGCCTTATTTAACACCCAGAGTACAAGCATATGCTATACATAAGACTCTAATCTAAAATCCTAATAAGTATAAGTAGCTCCCATATAATAGAAATAACAAGGGGAAGAGAATACTAAATTCTAGCCTTACAGTGACTACTTAATGTCTATGTGATCTTGGCAGAATAATTTAAAAGGGATTTAATTTGCTCATCTGAAGAAAATTAGAGTGCTAAATCATTCCTATATATTTTTAGAAAAAAAAAGAAAGAAAATTGCCTATCTTTATAATGAAGCATGTTGCAAGTAGATGAGAGGAAAAACAACTTTAGATATTAAAGTATTCTTTGAAGTGTCCAATATTTCTCCTGTCCCTCATTAAAAGACTTACTCCTCAAAAAATTCATTTGCCATGTCAAAGCTACAGCATTGATTTATTGAACATAATTTCACTATTTTGTTGTGTGTGTGTGTTTACTGTTACTGTCCCCCTTCTTTGGTACCGCATAGGATGATATGCTGGTTATCTTCATCCTCGGTCTAGGGTCTAATTAGCCAACACTCTGACATCCAGCATTTGTCAGAGTGAGAAGGGAACTCAATGAGGGGACAATAAAATGTGGCAAGCCCTTCCCTGGCTTACAGAATCCGTAATCCTGAGGTGATTTTCTATACCAATATACTTGCAAAGACACTGGAAATAAAGGGCAGGAAGCACGTTTGGGGGTAAATAAGAAAGAAAGAAAGTATCACAGACAGATGCTGCATAGAGATGTCTCTGTGTACACCACGTACACAGCTCACTCACTGACTCATTCATTGCCACTTCTAGTCCTGCAAGCTCTGCTTAGCATAAGTAATCTATACAGGTGTACCATTTTCAGTCTTTTTGTAAATATTTTTACAAAAATATTTGTACCATATTTTTACTGTACCTTTTCTCTATTGACATATCTTTGGAGATATAATACTTACTATGCCCTTACAATTACTTACAAGTTTTAGTATGGTTGTGTGCTGTACAGGTGTGTAGCCTAAGACCAATAGGCTATCCCAAGCTGCCTAGAAATGTAGTAGTTTATAACTTCCAGGTTCATGTTAAGTGGTCCCATAAGATTATAATAGAATTGAAAAACTTCTATTGCCTAATGAACTGCCCCCAAAAATTCACAGTGAACGATTTAGCAGAAGATTCTGCAGACCTCAAAAAACTCCTTAAAAAGTTTGAGTTGTGGCATGTACCTATAATCCCAGCTACTTGAGATGGTCAGATGGGAGGCTGATATGAGCCTAAGACTTTGAGTCCAGTTTGGGCAGCCCAGAGAGATCCCATTTCTAAATAAACAAACAAAAAGTTTGAAACCATGGACCCTAACACCTAAAAGTTTTCATTAATAGAGAGGAATTCTTATGGTGCTTTACCTGCTTATAAACAAGTCTGTAATGAAAAAAAGAAGCAACCCATCATGGACATATTTCTAAAAAAGTGTCTCCTCCTCAAGAAGAACTTCAGACACATCTTTCCCAGGGGTATGCAGAAGAACATATCATTATCATGGGAGATGATAACTCCATGGCTGTTACTGCCCCTGATGACCTTCCACTGGGAAAAGAAGAGGTGGAAAACAGTGATATTGATGATCTTGAGCCTGTGCAGGCCCAGGCTAACATGTGTCTTTGGGTATTAGTTTTCAACAAACTATTTTAAAAAGTAAAAAGAAATAAAATTTTAAAAATAAAATAGAAAAAAATCTTATAGAACCAGAATACACGAAGGAAAATATTTTTGTACAGTGGTAAATGTTTGTGTTTTAAGCTAACTGCTATTACAAAAGAGTTAAACAACAACAAACCGTTAAAAGTTTATAAAGTGAAAATGTTATAATAAGCTAAGGCTAACCTTTATTAAATAAATTTTTAAAATAAATGTGTGTAGCCCATGGGTGTCCAGCATTTAAAAGTCTAGAGTAGTGTACAGAAATGTCCTAGGCCTTCACATTCGCTTACCACTCACTCACTGACTCATCCACAGCAACTCCTACATTGCTATTGTAGTCCTGCAAGCTCCATTCATCACAAGTGCTTTATCTACGTGTACCATGTTTTATCTTTTATGTCGTATTTTTACTGTACCTTTTCTATGTTTAGATATGTTTGGAGATATAAACACTTACTGTGCTGTTACAATTGCCTACAAGTTTTAGCATAGTAATGTGCTATAGAAGCGTGTAGGCTAAGACCAATGCCCTATCCCATCTAGCCTAGGTGTGTCATAGTTTATAACTTCCAGGTTTATGGTAAATACACTGATGTTGGCACAACAGCAAGATCCCCTAAAGACACATTTCTCAGAATGTATCCCTGTTCTTAAGTGACTCATGATCATATTTAAATGTGTTAGGTGACATTAATGATAACCCACCCATACTTTCTAGGCAATCACAATGGCAAGACTTCCCCAAGACAAAAGAAAACCCAAAATCAAAAGCATTTTCTAAAACACACGATCTGCCAGACGTTAATAGAGAAATGGATTATCAACAGATGCTGAGCAAACCGCGTGGCTACTATTCATCAAGAAAATATTTTGGAAATGGGGGTGAGTTTTATTGTCACTCCCATTCATACGTGTAATTTACTACAAAGTTTGTTGCTCAATTTAGTTTGATCATAGCAAACACTATTTAGTTTGATCATAGGACCACAATGCTTTGTAGTGATAATGATCTATCTGGTCTCGCGTGGGTGTGTGTATACTATTTCTGCATGAACAGTTAGACTAGTTAATGAGAGGTGTTGATTATCCCATTCTCTGAAAATTAGAATTGAGACAGTCATTAATGTATCCTCACTCTTCTACACGAAGACCTGCACTTCTAGGAAACTTGTTCTTTTTTTTTTAATATGAAGATTTTAGTAAGTTAATTGGGTACTAATGTGGTCAGAAAAATCTATAACACACTCATGTGGAAAAGGGAAAGAAAGGCATCACAGTAAAAAAAATAAGAGAATGGAAAACTAGAAGCTTAAATGTCAAATAAGGATTGAAAGATGCAAACAGAAAGAAGAGGAACCAGAAAAATACTTTGAAATAGTATTAATCTTTATCCTTGAAGTTTTCTACCTTAAAATGCACCCCCATTGTGCTGAAAGACGATTTTTTAAAGAGTTGAGATTGGAAGAAGTTGATAGATAACTAGAATTTCTTTCACCCATTTAATATATCTTTCATTTATTTTCACTGTCAAGTCAGTGGCATGTTTTAGACAGATTTCCAAAATCTCCTTAAGATTCAAAACTGTTACTGTTATCATTGATACAAAACTTGCTCAAAGCAACCTTTATTGAAAAATATTATGACATTGGGAACCACAAGGAAAACAGAGATGCAAAAATTGGAGATAAGCCAGGGTTATACTGGGTTATGAAGTGCTAGGCCAGCAAATTCAGGACACTTAAATGCCAGCAGTTTACAATGTGCAGTCCCAGAAAGGGGACTGTACAGGGCAACACGAAGTGCAGCTCTGGTTCAGATGTCAAATGCCTACTGGTGAGTACAGTGGGGTGCAGAGTGAAGCCTGTGGGCTGAGGAGTCTGTAAGGCATAAATGTGGGAAATGTGAAGACCCTGTCACATGGGGAGTGTTTTTGTGGACGAAGGCATTGAACTCAGACGAAGACTGAGCACAAAGCAAAATAAATGGCATGCCTATTTTGGGAAATTTTTACGTGTGTGTACCCAAGGAAAAAAACTGGTTGACAGCTTCAGTTAGGACAGCAAAGGCACAGGGAGACAGAGAACATTCTGGAAGTCAGAAACATTTGCTTTTGCCTGTCATTGCCACGCAGTATCATTTGTCTTTAGATGATCAGCAACTAGGTGTCAGGAAGGCCATGTTTTGAGGCACAGAATACCAGTATGCCTGGTTCCTAGAACACTGAGAGACAAAAGAATATCAAACTGTGTGTTAATTTACATGGAACAATAAGAAATAAAAACATCAAGTATGAAAGTGGTTTATTGTCACACTTGATGATGGTCTGAACTTGAATAGTTCATCAAGCCTTAAAACATTACCATATCTGCATTAAAACTGGTCATTTTTCTTAGTAAACGATTCTAATTTATGGTAAATTTGAAATCTATAAAAAAATCACAGCATTAATCCCCATACTGCTAAGAGTAAATTGTTTTTTTTCTATAGTTTCATCAGTCATTTGGTAACTTATAGTTATAAAAATTATCCAAATAATCACTAGAGAGACGCTTCTTAAAATGAAGTTGTAATGAAAGTTGTGCATAGTGGTATCCTGTCAAAATTATCCAAGGTCTAAACTATTTCAAACTTATCTGAAGTCTTGAAATATAACTGGGGTCCTGGACTAATTGTGTCCAAGGTCATCCACCCCACTTTATGTGATTCTCTCTCTTCATGTGCCAAGGCGAAATATCAAACTGGTTCCCATACGCTGTCCATCAGGGTTTTCTGAGGACACATGGAACTCAATGGTCCTGACCTTTGCTTTTATCCTCCATTAGTCAATGAAGTTAAAAACAAAACCTTACTCTAATGAACACTGAACAAATGTAGCAGTGTCAGCATTCTTCCAAACAAGCTGAAAATATCTGGGAGTACAATTTGTGTAACACAACTATTTGATGTTTCTTTAACTTTCACTCCTATAAAGTTCAAGGTGCTTCTGGAAAGACCTTATGGGTTCCCAAGAGGAGACTTGCTCCCAGCTGTTCAGCACAGCATTCCTAGAACCCAGCACAGAGCCTGCCACATGGAGGGACGCAATCAATATTTGGAAGAGAGATTCACATTATGCTAAGGTGACTGGAAAGGACCTTTATGGATAAGCTGGGGCTTGGATTTTTAAAAAGTAAGAAGAAAGTACTAAAAGAAAAAACATAAAAAGGGAAAACAAATAAAACTTCTAATTACATACGCACTCAATGGAGACACAATCAGATATCCATCATCTGGATTATTGACAAAAAATGCTGACCAAGATCATCTAGCAATTATTTACAGGTGGTATTACATTTCCTCACATGAGTATTTTTTTCTTATGAAGCCTATTTCAGCATTGGTAAGTGACCCAAGATAAAATTGTTTTATATTCTTTAAAGTCACAGCACTAAGCAGTTATGAGTCCACTGAAGAATATTCTAGGTGACAAGAGAAAGTCATTCTAAAAAACAGATAAATGTGAATGGCTGACAAGGATGATAAAAAGCTAACAACATTAAAACTGCTTCAGTATCAAGGCTGTTCCATTTCCTTTGAAGTCCAGTCTTACTGCTCAGAGAATGATGTTAATATAATATAAAATCTATTCATCTTGGTAACAGACAGAGTAGTGATAATAATTCCCACATGCCAAGGACACTTATATTGATTTTAGAATGTGATTTTGAAGTTGATTTGGAACTGTGTCTGGTGCTTTTAGAATTCACATCACTTCAGTGGGATAATAAAGCCATACTGTAAAGCGTGTTTCAGAAACAGTGTGTAAACTTATTCTTTTATTTTTATCCAATTGGACTTGGCACTTGTTAACTTCTACATGGCAAGGTAGTCCCCAGTGTGGGAATACGGGGATGTAGAAGACTGGACTGCTGCCCTCTGAGAGTCCTTGAGGAGGAGGCCCAAGACAGAATCACGGCCTCATTTGCAGAGCCCTGGTAACTGAGGGGGAGGAACAACTCACCGCCACTGCTGACTGCCGACCTGGGAAATGAGCAGCAGGGAATTCCACCGAGACGAAGCCAGCTCCCGAAGGACGGCAGCTTCTCAGGCAAACCACGGAGGGAAGGCCACCCAGGAAGAGAAAAAAGTGCATGTGCTAAGGCCCGAGGGCAATTCTGGATATAACACAAGCGTGAAGCCCTTCCAGTTACGCATTCCCTAAGAATGGAAATGTGGAACCTCTGGCCAGCTCCTTGGGGCCCAGAAGTTTTGCTGAGGTTGTCGGATTTTTGAGGATCAGCAATGAGTCCAGCCCTGTACAGTCTATTTTCGTGAATTCCCATGAGTTATTTCTACATTATGAAGATAAGGAATCAGGTTCAAAAAGGGCTGTGGTTTAAATGGGTCTCCTCCATAATTCAGGTGTTGAAACTGACTGGCCCATGTAATGGAATTAGGAGGTGAGGCCCTTAAGAGGTGATTAGGTCATGAGACTTCCTCCTTCATGAGTGGGAATAGAGGACCTTACAAAAGGGCTTGAGAAAAAGAGATTGTCCCTTTTGCCCTTCCACTTTCTCCCATGTGACGGCTGAGCAAGAAGGCCCCTCTTCACCGGACAGCAGATGCCTGCATTTTGATCTTGGGTTTCCCAGACTCCAGAACTGTAGGAAATAAATTTCTATCCTTTATAATTTACCTAGTTTTAGGTATTTTATTACAGCAGCACAAATGGACTAAGAGAAAGAGTATACAGCATTTGCTCAATAGAACGCTGCCATTTATTTCTATGGTAAAATTGAGCATTGCTTTGGGACCCTAAATCCCTGGTTCTGTCCACAACCATATTGTGAGGCTGCCCTAATTCATACTTCTCTATTAGAAACCTTGAAGGGAGATGGGAAACCCAGGTTAAGAGATGCTTGAACACCTTCCCTGGAAAGCTGAATCAAGTCTAACAAAAATGAGTTGAATGGCTCCTTTCAAGATGATGAACTGAGCACACATTTGACTTCTATCCCTCTATAGACCCCACTGACATAAATGTATCGAAGAAACAAACCCACCGAATGAATATAGCACATGGATGGAAAATCAGAAGTACAAGGGCCATTCCCCAAAATGCTGAAAGCCAGACCGAAAAAAAAAAGGAAGTGCAAGATTTAGGCAGCAGAAAAAGCCAGAGCCTACTATGAACTATGGCACGGTTACATAGGGTGTTGTGAGTGGCCTCCCTGCCACCTGGAGGGGTCTGGTGCACAGAACAATCAGTCACGCACAGAGACTGGAATCAGCTCAGTCTAAAAGCCACGGTAAGCTCATGACAAAGAATCAGAAGCTTTCTTAATGAACAGATTAAATGTACCATTGGGATAGTTGAAGCTAAAAACGAGAGTTTTATTGTCCTGAAATGAAATCTTCTTTCCTCTGATACCATACGAATCTCACAGACTTCGGTCAAATCTCACAGCTGATTCATACATGAATTTTAAATATTTGGGCATTAAATATCTCAGCACCAACAATTGATAATGGAAAATATTGAGACAACACCTTCAATGTTCTAGGGCAGAACATCTTCAACCTATCATTCAAATGTTAAGGCAGAACAGAAACATTTTTTGAACCTGGAAAGTTTCACAAATTTCACCTTTCATGTTTCCTTTCTGCAAGTAAAGCATTTTGAATATCCAAAGAATTTCTCAACTTAAAAGTGCCATTTCACCCAAAAATACTAACATAATTATCTAATTTAGGCAGGAGTGGTAGGAGAACATTAGAAGATCTTATAAATCTCAGTTTTCTATTTTTTACTAGATAACATCTAGTCATTATGTGTTATAAATTAGAAATAAATGCCTGTCATTTAGATTGGAGGTGGCAATCTAATTAATAAGAAAATCAACGAATGACTATGAGAAAATCTACATTCTTCAATTTCCAAGTGTTTTACCATGTAGCCGCTTGGCTTAAGTTTTTCTCAGTTTCTTTATTTGTAAAACAAAATATTTAAATTAAAATTCTCTGACAGGCATCATGTTTTAAGGGAAATAGCGTAGGAGTAAAAGGAAATAGACTTTCATTTAAAATATCCTTCCACAATTTCCTAAACTCAATTTTCCTTGTCTGAAACAATGCACGCTTCTCAAGGACGGAGAGGTTTTTCTTTTGTCTTAACAGATACTTGCATTTCAAATCTAACTACATTTCCCTACATCCTGCAGCTTTCAGGAAACTTAGTAGATCAAAGTCGTGCTCTAATTTTAGACAGCCAGATGACGCAGTTCTGTGTGTCTATTTCACCTTTAATTCTATTACTTTTAGTCAGCGAGGAAATGTGGCCCTCAGTCCAGCCACTGCGAGCAGCTGAGTGTTGCCTTAGCCACATGAGCTTAGAAGAAGATCCGGGATCGAGAAAAAAGCACAGCATGGCACACACACCTTGACTATGGCCTTGTTAGACTCTGAGTTGCAGAACCAGCTGAGCTGCACTTGGAGTCCCAACACAGGGAAACTGAGAGATAATAACACATGCTGTTTTAAGCCATTACATTTGTGGTAATTTGTTACATGACAATTAAAAAAAAAAAAACTAAAATAGCTGAAGAGATAATAATGTCAGCTCTCAGGTTGTAAGATTTGCCTACTTTTAGGGCAGGGTGAAACAATACATAATTGTAGCTAATTAATTTTAACAACTACATGCAAGATTCAATGCGGATACAACATATAGGAAATGTTATCACCTACCAAAAGAAAAGCCTAAAATCTGGTACAAAAAAATAGAAAAAAAAATATTACTTTATACATAGAGTATTTCCAACTCTATGTATGATGTGGTAAAGATTTTTGATAGAATCTAATTTAAAGAAAGCTTGGCCATGTTTAGTTTGCACAGAGTCAATAGCACCTTTTAATAAAAAGGTAGATCTGTGACTATTTGCTCCAGACATAAAGAATTGTTTGTAACTTTTATACCTTCGTGATGAAGGGAAAAGTCAAGACTTTCTTTAGTGATAGCTAATAAAGAACAACTGGGGTTTCCATCAGCAGGAATGCAGAAAAAACAGGCTGGCTGAGCTTTCTGGATGTGGACAAGAGGGGACAGAGAGCTCTGAAATAGGAAGTCCTGCTTTGGAGATAATCAAGTGAATAGTTCACTGGTCTGCCCTTTCTAGATAGGAATGCTCCCTACTGAGGGCTCATATGTCTTCCTCACCTGAGAGCCAGGTACAAACTATCAATTAGTCCTTTTGAAGCACCATGAGTTTCTTTTGAGACCAGTTAAAATACTGAAGACTTAAAAGCATGTAATTTGTTGCTGAAGAATAAATCATTCACGCATGCCTTCCTGGATGGCTTTCAGTCTTCATCTATCAATTCTTCACCCTTTCACATTTTGATTTAAAGCACCATTCCTGCTACCATAATGAGTGTGGGTTTTGCGGTTGAACTTGACCTTGTATGAATGAAAAGAAATGGTTTCTGGCCTCAGTGCATTATTGGGAAACAGCATAAAAGAACACCACACACATGACAGGCTCAACGTAGTTAAAATAAATGCTCGTTTTGTATGTGACTTGTGGACCATATGGAGCAAAGCCCAGACTAACTTGCCATATCTCATAAAAGCAGAGTATTGACTTGAATGAAGGTATTATCAAGGTGGCATGCTTATTTTTCATGATATTGGTGAGTTCTGCATTTGTGGAAAAAAAAAAAAAACTAAAATATTCCTGCACATTTGCAATGCTACTTTTAGTGAGGAGGATAATGCTAAAAGTGTTCCTTTAATGCAGGTATTCTGAGAAGTCTAAATACTGTAGGACATGGCAAGAGAATTTCAGCTGATTCTGAAAATGTTTAATAGCTGCCTTAATTTCTATACTGGGTGGTTATTAGAATAGAAAGGACCAAAAGCCTGGTGCACACCTGTAATCCCAGCACTTTGGGAGGCCGAGGTGGGTGGATCACCTGAGAGCAGGGGTTCATGGCCAGCCTGACTAACATGGTGAAACCTTGTCTATACTAAATACAAAAATATTACCAGGTGCGGTGGCACATGCCTGTAATCTGAGCTACATGAGAGGCTGAGACAGGAGATTTGCTTGTCCCTGGGAGGCAGAGGTTACAGTGAGCTGAGATGTGCTATTACACGCCAGCCAGGGCAACAAGAGCAAAACTCCATCTCAAAAAAAAAAAAAAAAAAAAAGGCCAAGCTCTGTAATTCACGCCTGTAATTCCAGAACTGTGGGAGGCCAAAGCAGGAGGATCACCTGAGGTCAGGAGTTCAACACCAGCCTGGCCACCATGGAGAAACCCCATCTCTACTAAAAACAAACAAACAAATAAATAAATAAAAATTAGCCGGGCATGGTAGCGCATGCCTGTAATCCCAGCTACCAGGGAGGCTAAGGCAGGAGAATTGCTTGAACCTAGGCAGTGGAGGTTGTAGTGAGCAGAGTTTGTGCCATTGCACTCCAGCCTGAGCAACAAGAGCAAAACTCTGACTCAGGAAAATAAAAAAAAAAGAATAAAAAAGGACCAAAAGCCATCAGGAGGAAGTCATGTGTTTTGAATAACTGTGTTAAAGGGAGGTGCTCCCACTTCTTCCTGGGGGCTCCCAGGAGTTCATGGAAAGCACTTAAAGTTCCCTTCCTCGAGAGTCAATTATATCAGTGACACATTAGTTCAACTCTATTCTGAAAATGGCTTTCCAGTCTTAAGCTAATTATCTAATTTTATTTACCCTTAACAGCTAATTTGGGTATGTTTACCTTTCTGGGTCTTAGTTTTGCAGTATCTAAAATGAGATGACTAGAAATAAGATCCTTAACGTCTGTGCTACATCACAGTTCTCTGAGTTCATGATTCTCATTTGCAAAGAAAAGTACGTTTATGCTTCATGTACCACCTTTTTAATATTCAACAGAATTAGGAGAATTAAAATCTCCTTTCCCTCCCCTCCCTCGAGGACCACAGCATTTTCAACTTGTAAGTTCTCAGCATTTATTTTTAATTCATGTGAATCAATATTTTTTCCCAATTCAGCAGGAATTCAGTGGTATTTCCTAGTCACCAAAGTGCATCAAGCAACTTCCCACCTACTTCAGGAAAGATGTAACTTTAGCCACAATTTTTTTAAAGATCTCCTAAACCAACCAATTACTCCAGAATTTATTTTCCAGAGTTTTCAGACTACGCGTGTCCTGGTTTTGAAAAGGAAACTTTCAGCTGTTCTCTGCTCTTCATATCTCCTCGGTTTTAAAATTGTAACTCAGTTTTAGAATTGTTGATATTTGTTTTATCATTTTACTATTTTCTCTTCAGTTTTTTACTCCAGCATCCATGTTTTACTATATTATTTGTATATAGAGGTCCATTTATTTCAAGAACAGCTCACTGGAATGCTTTTGACTGAAGTTCTTTATGAAATTATACATGATCAAAAGCAATAATATAAAAATAAAAAGAAAAGAAAGTATATTAATCAAGTGAGATAAACATGATGTTTCCAAAGGCAAATTATCTAGAAAGCTCCAAGTGTAGAATTCATCACTTCTGTCAAAACCACTTGAGTGCCTTTCCTATATAAACTGTGCATCTGTGTAACCAAATGGTGAGTAAAGGGACATTCTGTGTGTAGAAGTGTTCCATCAAAGTACCCAACTTGTCCTAGTTTCCTGGGACTTTGCCAGTTTTGCAGTGAAAGTCTCACACCTTGAGAAGAAACTCAAACACCCTAATTCCACTGAATACACGAGAACAACTGACAAAATTAGAATAACAACCCAGGCATCCCTAACAAGCAATGGGTCTAAGCAGTTATCACCAACACCTGCCAACACCACATAAGGGAACAAGGGAACATGGTATACCTTATGAAGGAATCTCATAAAACCACAGGAAAGCATCTTTCCAAAACCCAAGCACACACTAGACCTGAATCTCACTGGACCTCTAGAACTAATCGTCCATTTACATAACATAAAAAGGCATGTAAATATGTAAAAGAACAACAGAGATGCAGCTAGCAAAATCTAAACTGAGAAACTCTGCCAAAGAGGTCTGCTTTCAACAAAATTAATTTCATTGAACAAATAAAGAGAGATTTAAAAAAATAGATAGATTAAAAGACTAACTTTCCTTGGAAATTTGTCCTACTAGACTGTGGAATCCTTGAAGCAGGATTGTGTCTTAACCATGTGTAGACTCCCATCACTCAGCACCTAGCACAGTTCCCAAAATGTGATAGGTCCTCACAAACAGTTTGTTAAGTGCTAAATACATAAAGTATGTTCTGATTCTTCTAACAAAAGTGAACTTCTCACCTATGAAATCTAAGGACAATGTATTCATCGTACACTAACATATTTGGCTAGTTAAGACACGTAGTAAGTCCATTGACTTAATGGACGGTAAATGTCGGGGACTCTTCAGATTGTTGAAGATACAAAATGTCTTCCTTCACGTCATACTCATAACAGTTAAGCAATCCTTATTATGAGATTTAAATTAGAGTAAAATCTACAGGGTAGATTGTTGGTAACCATATGCACATATAGTATACACTGAAATGGCTTCTTACAAAGTTCCAGCCAAGCAGAGTTATTGAAAGGCAAAATTTAAACTAGATATTGTGTCCCTAAAATAGACATGATGATGGAAATATGGAGCAATTGCCTTTTTTTTTTTTACATTCCTTCTCTAGAAGGGAACATACCAGTGTCAGAACAGCTTATCTTAAGTCTATACAGTGTTATTTATACTTTACTTGTCACATTCATTATGGGTCATATGCTTGCAAGGTTCTAAATAGTCATCTTTATGAGTTTTATTCTGAATGAGAAGAGGTGTTCTAAATCAAGGAAGAGATTTCTGATGTATCACCCTACATTAAGTATTGAGTGCATTGGTCCTGTTTTCCTCAGACCTTACTCCGTGGGGTGACCAAATTAAAGCCAGGTCAAATGTCCTACATGAGTAGCTGCAAAGCTATACACAACATAGGGAGAAAATGGATTTTCTCTATTCACGTATACGAGAGAGACATACAGCATATAACATATTGGTCATTTCCCCACTACTGCCGAAAGGAGTGGGTAGTGGGGGTGGGTGGGGGGATGGAATACAGTTGTGCCTTTGAGATGGGATGGGGAGCATCCTGGGATCCTACCTTCACATTCTGGAATGAAAATGTGCCTTTCAAGGGCCAGATAACCACCCCCCATTCCCATTTCTGACCTTTAAAGCTTGGAGATGTCTCTGAGTTCTCTGAGTTGCTATTTCTCTTTGAAATGTAAATACCTAGAGAGAGGAGGCTCTAGTCTCAGTCTCCTCGGGAACTAGCCTACGTACCTGTCCCAGGATGTACCCAGTTGGCTTATTGGGGGGTGAAGGAAGTTTTATTTTCCTTTTCAATCAGAGCAATTAACTGCATCATTAGAGAAACATTGGCTATAGATCTAAACCTTATAGTATGTGAAAATGTTTCTTGGGGAAGTGAAAACAAACATTCTCTAACATTATATCACATATATTTTCATGGCTCACAAGAGTTGGGCTCTTCCCAGGCCCACTGGGAAACCCAAGAATGTGTTATTTCCCCACAACTCTATTTAAAATATATACTTATATGTGAACATTTATGTACATATGTCTTACCCATGTAATTGAACTGAAAGTTCCTTGAAAGGCTCATAACTTCATACTTTCCTGCAATGAATGAATGAGGAGTAAATATTAGTTGAACACCTACTGAGGATCAATCACTAGAATAGCTCAGGAGATAAAAAGATAAATGTTCTTAAAGGCATCTAGAATGGTGAACCCTTTTCAGAAGGTTTTCAACTTACTTTCCCCAGATCCATCAGATGAATCATTATCTGTGGCAGCTATAGCATTACGAAATGTATTTCTTGAATAATTGGACTTGAAAGTTAAAACTACTGCTTGGTCTAAGGGACTGCAGAATAGCAGAGACAGAGTAGACTTAGCATAACTTAGGAGCCCTAGGATTATTTAAGTGGTAAATGAGCATTGGTTTTAACAGAAGTCACAACCTGCATTAGCTCTCATCAAGAGCCTCAGCCTATCCTTTGAAGCTTTGAAGCCAGATGTTAGCTTCTCCTCCCTAGTTGAGAAAGTCCTAAATGGCATCTTCTAATATAAGACCGTTTTGCCTACGTTGAAAATCTGTTATTTATTGTACCCAGCTTCATCAATGATCTTATTTAGATCTTCTAGGTAAGCTGCTGCAGCTTCTATATCAGCGCTGCCTCACCCTGCACATTTATGTTATGGAGATGACTTCTTTCCTTAAACCTCATGATCAGCTTCTGCTCGCTTCAGCCTTCTCATCTGCAGCTTCTATACCTCTCTCAGCCCTCGGCCATACCTTCTCTTCACAGGAGAGAGTTAGGGCCTTGCTCTGAATTATGCTTTGGCTAAAGGGAATGTTGTAGCTGGTTTGGTCTTTTACACAGACCACTAATACTTTCTGCACATCACAATAAGGTTATTCCATTTTCTTATTATTTGCATGTTCACTGGAGAAGCATTTTTAATTTCCTTCAAGATCTTTTCCTTTGCATTCACAACTTCGCTGTTTGGCACAAGAGGCCTACCTTTCAGCCTATCTCAGCTTTTCACATGGTTTCCTTATTAATCCTAATCATTTCTAGCTTTTGATTTAAAGTGAGAAACGTGTGGCTTCCTTTAAATTGAACACTAGGAGGCCATTATGAGGTTATTAATTGGCTTAATTTCAATATTTTTGTGTCTCGGGGAACAGGGAGGCCCAAGGAGAGAAAGCAAGACAGAGGAATGGCTGTCTGGTGGAGGAGAGGCCCACTAAATGAATCAGTTACATTTACCATCTGATATGGGCACAGTTTCTGGCACTTGAAAAAATTCCAGTAGTAAGATCAAAGATCACGGATTCCGGAGCCCATTAACAGACCTAATAACAGCGAAACAGTTTGAAAAATTGTGAGAATTACAAAGACAGGAAGTGAGCACATGCTGTTGGGAAAATGGGGTTGATTGACTTGCTCCATGCACAGTTGTCACAAACCTTTGATTTGTAAACAAGGAAACATCTTTGAAATGCAGTGAAGTGAAACACAATAAAACAAAGTACACCTGCATGTCATAGCTATTTGGGCAATTGGAATACCACTTTACTTCATTACAGCCTGTCATCAGGCCAGATAATATGTTAATAAATTAAGACATGGTTAAATGAAAATCAAATATTCACATAATGCTGATAGAGGTAACTAAACCCAGTTAATGAAATTAAACACTATTAGATTTAGTAAAACAATACTGTCAAACTAAACCAAAGATGGTTAAAATTAACTGCATTGAAAAAGATATCAGATAAACGCAGTAAAAATAAAAGAGAGGTTGAGAATATTAACCAAAAAATAATACTTGGAGGAAATGCATTATTTCAGAAATAGAATTTTAGACTTTTATAGATAGAAGACCACCACAATATAACACTGAAATTCTAAACGCAAACTAAATATACTGAAAAATTGGTACACAGCTATGGTCATTGCATATTTTTTGTTTGATCTTGATAAATCAATTGGAAAATCATGAGCATAAACTGGAAATTAATGTAATTATGGCAGTTGATTTAATATATACATAATACACCCACATCCCTATAAACCAGGAACATATGTTTTATCTTCCCAGGTAATATACAATTATCTTATTATTCAGAGTGAAGAACCAAGACCTTATCGGGCAAGGCCATAAATGCAGAAGGCGGAGTCAAGATCCCAAAGGGCAGAGTAGGGTTCTAGAAGGCAGAGCCAGGATCTTGGAGGGCAGAGCTAGGAACAAGGTGGACCACTCCCAGGCACGGAAACAGAGCCCCAGGCAAGGAATAGATATGCACCTTGCTGGCTTTCAGAATCTCTATGGGCCAGTAACTGCTGTGAGTCTCCAACATTCCCTGTTATGGAACAGGAGGACCTGTCACGTTTATTCTGTGCCTGCTCCACCATTGTATAAAAGGTATAGAGGAGGAGGGCATAGCTTATCTCTTTTTGATTCAAATCTGTATTCCTTTGTTGGACTGTCATAACAAAGTAACAGAATGGGTGGCTCAACTGACAGATATTGATTGTCTCAGAGTTCTAGAGGCTAGAAATCCAACACTGAGGTATCAGCAGGTCTGACTTCTGTCGAGGCCTCCCCTTGGCTTGCTTCTCCCTGTGTCCTCACGTGGCCTGTCACGGGGCTTGGACACCCCTGCTATTCATTTGTGTGTCCAAATTTTCTCATGTTATAGACACTACTCTGATTGGATTAGGGCCCACTTTAAGAGCCTCATTTAACCTTAATTGCACTTTGAAAGGCCCTATCTCATAATGCAGTCAGTCTGAGGTACTGGGGGTTAGGGCTGTGGTATATGAATTTTGGTGAAATAATTCAGCTCACAGCATCTTTCAGCGCCAGAGGGGCAGTACTCAAGGATTATAATGGGAGAAGCCTTTGAGCAGCGTTGGTTACACCTGGATCTGCGCTGGATCTTCACCTTGAGCAATAATAAGATGAAACTTTGAAGAGCAGGGGATGAGTGAGTGTTGCATACGGGAAGACTGCCTTGAATTGTAGTGGCCAGAGGGGAGAAAGGTAAATTATATCATCCAGAAATGACCACAGTAATATTTCTGCTTCCACGTGCTCTCCCAGTGCCTTTCCATTCCTCATCAAGACATGGAGTTTATTTCCATTCCTCTTGAAACTGGATGGAGTGTGTGACGTTCCTGAAAAGAAGAGTGAGGCAGGTGTGAGGCTTCCTGCTTCCCAGGGCTGCCTCCACGGGTGGCCTTCAGCCCGTCCCAGTTACCCACTATGGAGCAGAGACAAGCTATCTTCTATGAGCCTTGCTCTAACTGGAGATCTCTGAGCTAAATACATTTTCTCATTGTTATTTAAAGTCTTTTTTGTGTAATTTTTAACAAAGCCATTGTAACTGATATAGTAAGTGGCTTTGTTTTGTTTCAGAAAATGGCATATACAAGACATATATAAAAATGGTATATATCAAGATTCAGAGGGAAAAAATGAATTGAGTATAACTCACTTGAATAATAGATTAATAATAAAACAATACCCTCAAATCTAAACCTTCCCAGATTGAAGATGCAGTTTCTTGCTATCAATTTCAAGGCGGCTTTTGGGATATTTTCACTGGAGGTTGTGATATTCTGTCAGCAAGGAGAAAAGCCTGCTGAGGATGGAGTTACTGCCTGCTGAGATGACTAATACCAGCCATCCTGAATCTTATTCTTGAATTGGCTAGCCTGGGAAGCAGGCACATTCATTACTATTGTGATCGTATTTTAAGACCCAGTATTTTAACTTTATCAAGCCTAGAAAATATGCTGGAAGAACATATGCATCTCATCTATACTGAGTTGTTACTATTTTTTTTTTATTTCAAAAAACAATAGAATAATTGCTTTGGGTTTTATCTAATAGCCTCACTCTTAAATGGATATGGTGATCACATAAGAATCATAAATGTAATTCACTCAACGAATAATGTAATTTTTGATGGACCTAGAGATAAAATACAGTACAATAAATCATTTCCCAAATCTTATCTTTCCAAATCTAACAGTTTGCTATTTGTTCACTATTTCATTTCTTCATTTTAATGAATCCGATGCATTATTAGTACTCATGTTAAGATTGATTTGCTTGGCTTTATTTTGTTTGTTTGCACTTTGTGATCGTTTAAAAATTTTGTTTTTATAATTAAAAAAAATCATTAATTGCTTTCAACCACACTAATATCCATGACACTAACCGGTCGTTCTCACAGAAATATCTTACTTTACGATTCCAACCTTAAAGTACAGTTTTATAAACTCAAATGAGTCCTCTGACACAGAAATCACTAATGGTAAAGATATTAAAGTCTTCCATTCAGTATTTGGTTTATAAACTACTTTGTAATTAATGCCATGTAATCTATTGAATCAATGCTGATGGTTGTTCTTACCTATTTTCCCCACTTTTTAGTGTGGGTTTGAAAGATCTTTACTCACTGGGAGGTTGAGTTTGTTCAGGTATGACTGGGTGCAATTCCTACGAGTGACATAAATCCATCACAAAGTACTGGAGATTAAACAGAGAAACAGGAAAAAATTCAGTGACAAAATTTTGTTGTGATTTGTGTATCTCTGTTTGTTTTCTGGTTTTGATCCCAATTTTGTTTCCTGGGAGTAAAATCCCAGGTGGTTTTCCTTAAAGGAAGATTTTTGACTTAAAACAGAATTACGATACTGGTGGATTTGTCAGAGAGCTCCAGGCAGATGGCCTCATGTCTCTGGAACTCCCTTGCTTCAGCTTTGGAAAGAAACAATTAGACCAGATGGGAATACTCTCCCTTTCCACTCCAATATGTTAGAACTTTTAAAAGCCCAGACTCACAGGCAAACAAAAGCATTAAATAAATTTACATAAACACTATTATGGTGATCTTTTTTTTCTTGCAAAAATTTTTTTTAACTTATTTGAAGAGTAGTCCTCTTTATTAGCATGCTTCTTAGTTTTCTGTTCTTACATACATGGCTTCAATTTTGCTGGGGGGAATGTGGGTGACAGATTTTTAAAAACCTAGAAAGTAACATGATTGAGCCATTGGCAGGTTTAACATAATAGATGTGTTTTAAATACTTGAAGCCAGAATACATCTTTCTAAATATATTTTTTGCTTGCCTTACTTAGCAAAACATATTTTTAATCTATTGATTTATGTGTAAAGAATGATTTATGCAATGCAGTCTCCGGTTCACCACGAACATTTGTCTTTAAAACATAGTATAGAAGTAAGGAGCTTTGCTTAATATCTCAATATCTTCCAGAAGGTGGCAGTCTGTAATGTTAAAAGGGTGCATGGTATTAAACTCTGGAAGCTTTTAAACTACTTCATGCAGAACTAAAATGAGCAGAAGGAAAAAAATTGCCTTTTATAGCTGTCTATCTTTTCTTTGAAGCAAAAACAAGTTATATATTTATTGTCATTCTTCAAGTAATAACAAAATTGCTACTGTACAACTAGTGATTATGCCATTTTTATAGCCATCCAGACTACCAGAGTGACTTGGATGAAGTGATGATGAAAAGCACAATATTTGGAATAGAAGTCTTATCTGAGAATATGGAAATAGGCAATCATACAAAATTTGTTTTTGGAAAAGGGTCAGCTATTTGACTATTTTCTGGCATTGTTGAAAATGAATAAAAAGTTAACTTTATCTGCATTTAGCTTGTTATTATTCTTCAAGGATAATTATACTGTCATGCTCCTATGGCTATTAAGACTCTCAATATCAGGTAAGTTTACAAGGCAAAGGTGACTACTGTCACCTACAAGCTGGCACTACTGTTTCTCCTTCACCCTACTAATATTAGTTGCCCTGTAGTGAATTAAATTCCATTTCATTTGGGAAACAGAATTAAATGATTACATTTTTCACTGCAATGTTTTCTCTCCCACTGGGTAGTTTTTTCTTTCCTCCCATCAAAATTTATTTTCAGCTGCATGTCTTACGGCTCATGTCAATCTTCAACCTCATTTCATTTCCTGCATCTATCATCATTAGGTATTCAAAGGAGTTGCAAACAGTAGGACACTTTCATAAATATTTGTTGAATAAATTAATATAAATGTTTGTAGAATAAATAGTATGATATTAGCCCACTATTATACACAGAAATGACTATAGCAAATATTCATTAAACTTGAAATCTGATTGTGCAGAAGGGGGAAAAGTATCATTTGTGGAACAAGCAGAGAAAAAATATATTAGCCACCATTCCTCCAACTCTTATTTGTCCCATGTTTGAATTCCAAAATATTAACTGCCTTTTTTAATGGAACTGAGTATATATCAATGTGCCAAGAAAAGTACTGGACTAAATATTTCTATAGGAAAGAAATATATACGGAGAGAGAACCATCCCTTTAAGGAGGCTTGGGACTAAACCTCTCTATTTAAGACTGCATTGAATACAGTTGGCCAAACCATTATGAAGCCAGAAAAATAAACCAAGCAACAACAAACGCAGCTGAAGTAACAAAAACTCAAACGATCTTAACCTCTTTGCTTTCATCTGTATCTGCCTCACAATTTGAAGATTTGGATTCGATGAATTAAGTTTCAGTTGAAAAGTAAAATATTCATTTTGTGTGAACAAGTCAATTAATTTTGTGCTTTACTTTGAACTCTGTAAATTGTCATTCAATGATTTTAGTACCTGTCTTGCACCAAGAAGTATTTTTTTACATTTTAGAGATAATGTAGAGACAAAAACAGAGTCCTAGACTTACATAGTGCATCATTTTTAATCTACTTTCCATCAATAGATTAGTGAAGGAAAATTAAGTTTTTAATTTTAAGAAAGTCCAATTTGTCAGATTTTTTTTCTTTCACAGATCATGCTTTGGTATTATATGTATAAACTCATTGCCAAACTTAAGGTCATCTAGATATGTTGTCTTAGGAATTTATCACATCTGATAATTCTGTGTTTTGCTTTTGTTGTGTGATTCAGTTTGAATTAATTTTTGTGAGAATTGTAAGAAACATATTTATGTTCATTTCTGTCATGTGGATATCCAGTTGTTACTGCACTATTTGTTGAAAAGATTATCCTTTCTTTGTAGTCTTTGCTCCTTCATCAAGATCAATTGATGACATTTGTGTGGGGCTATTTCTGGCTTCTTTATTCTGTTACCTTGATCAATTTGTC
The DNA here is from genome assembly GCA_963573385.1 of Cacajao melanocephalus. Taxonomy (NCBI): domain Eukaryota; kingdom Metazoa; phylum Chordata; class Mammalia; order Primates; family Pitheciidae; genus Cacajao; species Cacajao melanocephalus. Next base: position 119,815 of record CAUYLG010057628.1, read on the forward strand.
TATTCTTTGCTAATACCACACTGTTTTTGGTTAATGTAGCTTTGTAGCAACTCTTGAGATCAGATGGTGTCAGTTCTTCAGCTCTTCTATTTTGCTTTTCTTCACTATTGTGTTAGCCATTCTGGGGCTTTTGCTTTCCATGTGAACTTTAGAATCAGCTTATTAGTATCTACAAAATACCTTGCTGGAATTTTGACTGAGATTGTGTTGAACCAATAGATCGAGTTAAGAAAAACCAACATCTTAATAATATTTCTTCCAACCCACAAACATGAAATATCTCTCAATTTATTTATATCTTCTTTAATGTCTTTCTTCAGAGCTTTGTAGATTTCACAGTGTAGATCCTTTATGTACCTTTATAGATTTAGATCTAAGTACTTCTCTTTTTCTGTGCTTCTTTTCTTACTTTCAACCTATCTGTGCCCTTATATTTGAAGTTGATTTCTTCTACACAATACATAGTTGAGTCTTGTTATTTTTATCTACACAAGAAGTCCGTCTTTTAATGAGAATATTTAGAGCATTTTAATGGGTATATTCAGAACACATGTTTGAAGTCATTGTTAACATGTTAGGATGAATTACTACTCTATGTGTACTTGTTTATCATTTGTTGCACTTTTTATTTGTTTCTTTATTATTTTCCTCTCTTTTTTCTGCCTTCTCAGGTTGTAAATGAGCTTTTTATGACTCCATTTTTACTTCCCTCTTCGTATGTCAATTTTATTTATATTTTAAATTCATTTTAGTGATTTCGCTAATGTTAGAAATATACATTTACAATTAATACAAGACTACTACACAATAACACTTCATGGATAATGCGTGTGGTTTATAGTAGAATATTCAAAACCTTGCCTTCCTTTTCTTTTATAACATTGCTGTAATTCATTTTGCTTATCCATAAGCTATAATCATCATATAGACCATTTTTATTATGAATTTACAGAAAAGCTATTAACGAAATTAAACACAAACAGGATTTTGTTTTCACTTATTTATTTTTAATTATCTTTGTTTAATGTATATGTAAGTTATTGACATATATCATTTTTCTTCTTTCTGAAGAAGCTTTCTTATAGTTCTAGCAAGAATGATAAACTGATAATAGTTCCTCAATTTTTGACTGAGAACTTTCACTTCTTTATTTTTGAGGGATAATTTTACTTGATTCACAGAATTCCAGTTGGATGTATTTTTTAATGAAGTTTTCAACATTTTAAATACTTCACTCCACCTGTTTTGTCTTTGCATGATTTCTAAGAGAAGTCCAAAGTAATTCTTACACCTCGATAAGTAAGGTGACTTTTGTTTCTCTGGCTTCTTTTCCTCATTGATTTTCTGCAGTTTATATAAAATATTTCTTAGGTATAGTATTTTGTGTTGTTTTGCTTTCAGTTTGTTTATATTCTGTTTGATGTTCTCTGAGATTCCAATATTTGCAGTTTGGTATCTGTCATTAGTTTTGGAAAATTCTCAGCCATTGTCATTTTAAATATTTATTCTGTTCCTACATGTTTCTTCTTCTTCTTCTTCTTCCTCCTCCTCCTCTTCTTCCTCCTCCTCCTCTTCTTCTTCCTCTATTTCTTCTTCTTGTATTCCCATTACATTACATATAAGGTACACCTTTTTAAATTGTTCCACCTTTCTTGAATATACTGTTCTGTTTCCTTTTTTAGTCTTAATGTTTAATTTTTAGTTTAGATAGCTTCCATAGACATATCTTCAAGTTTGCTAATTTTTTCCTCAGCTGTATCCAGTCTAAAGGTAATACCATAAAAGACTGTTCCTTTTTCATTTCTATTACAATGGTTTTGATTTTTAGCATTTTCTTTTGCTTATTTTCTTATAGTTTCCATCTGTCTGCTTAAATCAGCCATCTTGTCTTGCATGCTATCAACTTTACTCCATTATACTTTTTAATATAATATAGTTAAAGTACCAAGTGAATAATTCAAAAATCTCTGGCATATCTGATTCTGGTTATGTTGCTTGTTTTGTCTCTTCACACTGTATTACATGCTTTTACCGTGACTTCTGGGTTTTTGTTGAAAGCCAGACATGATGTGCTGAGTGAAAGAAACTGATGTGAGTGGATCATGAGTGTGAGGCATTACATCTGTCTGGCTAGGACTTAGGCTCTGTTTACTGCTTGCTGCAGCTGTAGATACCAGAAGTTTCCATTTCCTCCAGTGTCCTTGTTCTTATCTTGCTTTTTGTATTTGAGTTCTTCTAAAAGATACTTCTTAAATAAAGTTAGATCCTCGTAAATGTTTCAACTGTATTTCCCTATTATTATGCTAGAGCCCTGTAGATGTGGGGTAAAGTGTGAGAAAGGAGGCCATATTCCATAATCGTCGGACTAGGTCTCAGCCTTTCAGTGAGCCTGTGCCCCTGGATTACGACCCTTAGGAAAGCATCTCAGCTTTTCTTTCACCTCCCTCAGGTGAGACAGGAAAGTTTAAGGGATCTTGAGGGAGATATTTTCATTCTTCCATGTCAGCTGGGTTCTAATAAACTAGGATTTTCTTGAGGGGAGATCTTTGTTAAACAGAACAGGATGCTCTGGGTATATTTAAAAATGACTGCTTTTTTCCTTCCCTTGCAGGAAACAGGTATAAATTTTTCTGATTGTTACCATGATAACCTGGTGAGTCTCTTGCAGGTAAAACTCATGAAAAAACAGTGTTCCCCTTGAGGCTTGACCTCTAGGAGATTTAACTTCCAACTAGTCCATACTGAGCAACCACTAACTCATCAGTTACAGTTTAAGTTTCTCTATAATTTATTGACACCAGTGATGCTTTCTGCTCCCAGTAAGCTATGGTTCCCTGTATTCACCTGTTTCTCCAGTTTTTGGGGTGGCAGTTTTCTCTGTGATTACAATTTTTTAGAAGAGTTGTCACTATACATTTGTTCACTTGTTCTTGATGCAAAGAAGAGAGTGACAACTGCCAAGTCATTCACATGTAAGAGCAGAACAAGTAGTCTGATTCCTCATTTTTCTAATCGGATGCAATGCAGGGAAAAAAGGCAGGAGGACTATCAATACATTTTCTATATGAAACTTTTGAAGATAAAAAGAGCAAAAGCAACGATTATAACATCTGACACATAATATATAGAAATAAAAATTTATTTTCTTTAATAATGCTGAAATTAAGAGGCATATAGTAGTAAAGAACACAAACTCAATGGCCAGAATCTATGGGTTCAACGTCATCTCTACTACTACTTTTTAGGCCATAATTTTATGAAGTTATTTCACTGTTTGGTACCTTAGTTTCTATTTTGGAATACTCATGTTTGGCACACAGCAAGGTCAAGATAAGCATTAGTTATTGTTACTAAGACAAATACATTCAATAAATTTATCTGTTATTTCTTAGAACATTTATTTATGTATTATGCATTCAAGTAAACAAACCTAGTGCAGGTTTACCATATGTAAGGAACTTTGCTAATGCTGGACATTCACAGACATAATCTCTGTCCTAAGAAAACTACATTTTGAAAAGACAGAGTATAACTATGATTCATTTGATATGTAGCATGTAAATAAATATGAGCATTTCTGGATTTTGACACCATGTTGCTGTTTTTATTTCCCATCTTTCTAGCATGTTCTCCCAGGTTAGTCTTCAATTGCTACAGAAATAAAGTGAAATGAGTAATGAAAACCATATACTGGCTTGAACAATGAGGGCTTCTATTTCTTTTTTTTCTAGCAGAGGTATAAATGAAGACCAAAGCCCAGGTGAATAATGCAGCACAGGACAATTGCAGGGGAGAAAGTTGAAGGCAGCTTGCTTTTGTTATGGTTTGTGTTTGTTTTCCACTGCTGCTGTAACAAATCACCGCAAAGTTACTGGCTTAAAACAACCTAGCTTTATTCGCCCTCAGTTCTGTAACTTCAGAGTCCAGCATGGTATACATAGATTCCTGGATCAGGGCAAGAGGCTGAAATCAAGAGGGGCTGCTATGTGCAGTTTTGTCCTAATGCTTGACTTAGAAAAAACCTGCTCCTGGCCAAGGGCGGTGGCTCACGCCTGTAATCCCGGCACTTTGGGAGGCTGAGGAGGGCAGATCACCTAAGGTCAAGTGTTCCAGACCAGCCTGACCAACATTGCAAAACCCTGTCTCTACTAAAAATACAGAAATTGGCCGAGGGTGGTGGTAGATGGCTGTAATCCCAGCTACTCGGGAAGCTGATGCAGGAGAATCACTTGAACCTGGGGGGCAGAGGCCGCAGTGAGACAAGATTGCACCCCTTTACTCCAGCCTGGGCAAAAGAGCAAAACTCCACCAAAAAGAAAAAGAAGAAAGAAATAAAAGAAAAGAAAAAGAAGAAAGAAAGAAAGAGAAGAAAGAGAGAGAGAGAGAAAGAAAGAGAGAGAAGAAAGAAAGAGAGAGGGAGAGAGGGAGTGAAGGAGGGAGGGAAGGAGGAAAGAAGGAAGGAATACCCCTAGAATGAGAAAAACTCTCAGCTTTAAAAGGACTCCTGCAATTAGATTAAGCCCATCTGGATAATCTTCCTTTTCTCCAGATAATGTGACAAATCACTGGGGGTGATACCTCATCCTACTCCGAAATCCATCTATTCTCAAAGAACAGGCTATGATGCAAATGTGGGAAGCATTGGATTCATTCATAGATTTCTGCCTGCCATATTGTTGATTGTAGTTGTAATTCTAGGGATGGGAGAGGATGTAGGATATTTGTAGCATAAGGAAACATAGCCTTTGGGGAGAGGTTGAAGACGCTAAAGGAGTTAGTTACCACGAAGTGGTTGAACAAAGTTTCTAAAGCACAGGTGACATTTTTTAATATGCAAACCCTGGCTTGTAGTACAACGTGCTATTCATCTTTGTCAAAGAATCTAAATTATGTACATTATCCAAGTAAGATTTTGTGCATTCATATGGCACTTTAATGGGAGTTCAATTGGATTTCAGCTGTCCTAAGTAGTAGTCTTAATTCATTCTTTAATTTTATTTTTATTTTTTTCAGGATAATTTGATTCCTTATTAGTTAATTAGTTAGTTTATTTTGGTCAATCAAGGGAACATTAAGAAATGTTTGGAAACAAATCTCATAGAGATTTTGGTTCTGTATGTCTCTGATAATGCCATTCTCATGATAGGAACTTAAGCAAAAGAAGTTTTGCAGCTACAATCTCAACAAGAAATATATTTGTTTCCCTTCCATAAGAAATGTTTTGCTATTGCTAGGCAATGCGGTTGCCAGCATAATAAAAAATAAGAAAGTACAATCATAGCAAAATGTGACAGGACGTCATAGTTTTGAAACACTAGGAGAAGCTGAAATATTATTAAAACATGGTAGCAGTTATTCAGCTAGGAATTCAGATGATCAAATTGTAGCTAATAAATGTGGTAAGAAGACACAAAAGTTTGGGGAACACATACAACACATGTATTTGGAAAATGTCAGGAAAATACTTGCAAAAACTCCTTAAAATAACATTCAATATGTATCAGACACTATTATGTAGACGTGTTAAGTAGTAATGCATTTAATCTTTATGGCAAACCTGAGAGGTAGACACTTTCACTCTTCCCATTTTATAAATTATGACACATAGTCTCAGAGAGGTTAAGTTATATCTAAATCACACAGCTGTCCTGTGATGGGGCCAGGGCCAGAACCTGAGTCCAGCAGCCTGAGTCTCAAGTATATGTTAAGTTTTTACAAAGTTAGCAATGACTTTTTAAAAATTTTTTATTTGATTTTTATGTCTTGATATCTGAAAACATATCAAACTATTGCTAGTTAGCCTCAGATATATTTTACCCTATTTGCATTAGGCTACATGTTAACACATAATCACGACGTGAGAACAAAGAAGAGATAAACCTGCTCCAATGGTTACATTGCTTCTGAGAACAAAGTAATTGTACTTGGGAAGAAATAAGCTGCTCCAACTGTGCTATTCTGTAACTGAGCTCTCTCCTGATAACACCGTAATCATTTAGCGCTACCCTCACTCTCACACGCTCACTTCCTTGCATTCCAGGGACTAGTGTATAATCTAATGACTGAGAATATGAATTCCTGGCAAAGCTTTTATTTTAATTTTAGAGAGAGAAGGTTGCCTCAGTAGTTGAGCCATGCATGCCTATGACATTCATTACCTATATAAGATGGTGTCAGATCTCAGCTTAAGAGCTGCTTCCATCAGGGAAATCATGAGATTAAGTAAGCATGCATATGTATATGTATATGTTGTCAAACATTGTACACATGATTCCACGTATTTTAATATTTTATTTCCCAAACAAGCTTCTGTACAGCTCTGGAGTTTAATTAGAAACAATCTGGCAACCAACAGAATGGGAAAAATTTTTTGCAATCTACCCATCTGACAAAGGGCTAATATCCAGAATCTACAAAGAACTAAAACAAATTTACTAGAAAAAAAACAAAGAAACCCATTCAAAAGCAGGTAAAGGACATGAACAGACACTTTTCAAAAGAAGACATTTATGAGCCCACCAAACACGAGAAAATGCTCATCATCACTGGTCACTAAAGAAATGCAAATCAAAACCTCATTGAGATACCATCTCACGCCAATTAGAATGGCGATCGTTAAAACATCTGGAGACAACCAACACTGGAGGGGATGTGGAGAAATAGGAACACTCTTACACAGTTGGTGGGAGTGTAAATTACTTCAATCATTGTGGAAGATAGTGTGGCAATTCCTCAAGAACCTAGAAATAGAAATTCCATTTGACCCAGCAATCCCATGTACTGGGTATATACCCAAAGGATTATAAATCATTCTACTATAAGGACACATGCACACGAATGTTCATTGCAGCCCTGTTTACAATAGCAAAGACCTAGAACCAATCCAAATGCCCATCGATGATGGACTGGACAAGGAAAATGTGGCACATATGCACCATGGAATACTATGCAGCTATTAACAAAACTATGAGTTCATGTCCTTTGTAGGGACATGGATGAATCTGGAAACCATCATTCTCAGCAAACTGACACAAGAACAGAAAATCACACACCACATGTTCTCACTCATAGGTGGATTTCCAACAATGAGAACACATGGACACAGGGAGGGGATCATCACACACTAATGTCTGTTGGTGGGGAATAGGGGAGGGACAGTAGTGGGTAGGGAGGTTGAGAAGTGATAACATGGGGAGAAATGCCAGATATAGGTGACAGGGAGATAGAGGCAGCAAACCACATTGTCATGTATGTACCTATGCAACAGTCCTGCATGTTCTGCACATGTACCCCAGAACCTAAAGTGCAATTATGTATATATATAGCTATATATATATTCTAGGAATAACATACATAGAAGGCAATCTAGGTGACCTTACATTTGTTGATGACATTTTAGATATATCACCAGGGCATGATTAATGAAAGAAATGATTGATAAGCTAAAATTTAGTAAAATTAAAAACATCAGCTCTACAATCGACACTCTCAAGGAAATGAGAAGACAAGCCACATACTGGGGAAAATGCTTCCAAAAAATATTTTCAAAAGATATATCCTATAAAGGAATGTTGTTCAAAATATACCAGGAACTAAATAGGAAATGCAAGCCAAAACAATGAGATTTGAGGGCAGAGCAAGATGGCAGAGTAGAAGCTCACAGTACTGTTCATCCCTCCTACCCCCACCACTTGCCGGAACACAAAACTTGAACAGCTGTCTACACACAGAAAACCACCATCTCAAGAACCGAAAATTATGTGGACAATCACAGTACCTGGTTTTAACTTTATATTGTGGAAAGAGGTATTGAGGAAGGCAGAAGAGACAGTCATAAATTGCCAGTGCCATCCTTCCTCTATTCCACAACAGTGGCCATGCACTGTGGAGACAGAATCTGTGCCCCTGGGGGAGGGAGAGCACAGCAACTGGGGCACTTTACATTGAACTCAGTGCTGCCCTGTCACAGCAGAGAATAAAGCCACATTGGGATCAGCCAGGGCCAGCACAAGCAGGGAAAATGTTGACCAGCCCTAGGCAGAAGGGAATGGCCCATCTCAGCAGTTGGAAACCATTTCTCTTCAAGCCTTGCTATCATGGGCTGAAGTGCTCTGAAGTCCTAGGTAATCTTGAAAGGCAATATAGGACACAAAGATTGCAATAGCTAGGCAACTCCTCGTGCTAGGCTGGGCTTAGAGCAGGTGGATTAGAGTGGCATGTTACCTAAGGAGACACTAGCTGGAAGATTTGTGCGTTTCCTCCTCAAATGTCAGTGTTGGATTTGAGCACCAGCTTAACTGTTGTAAAATAAAACAGCTGGTAAATTGCTAGAGTCTTTAACTCCAATCCCTGGCTCCAAGATAGCATGTCTGGACATGTTCAGGGACTGGGGGATCTTGCCACCCTGAAGGTAAGGGCTTTGGGTAAGGCTAAGTACTGTGCTGGCTTCAGGTCTGACCCAGCACGGTCCCAGTGGTGGTGGCTGCAGTGGTGTTTGCATCACCACATCCCTAGTTCCTGGTGGCTCAACACAGGGAGAGAGAGAGTCCCCTTGTTTTGGAGAAAGTACAAGAAAATAACAAGTCTCTGGTTGGTAATCCAGAGAATTTTTCTGGATCTTTTCTGAGACCTCCAACATAGAACCTCTACGAGTCTGTAAAATAAACAGCATTATTTGGCTTGGGGTTCAAGTTCATTGAAATACCTAGTAAGTCTTCCCAAGAAGGACAGGCACAAATAAGCCCAGACTGAGAAGACTCTGATAAATACCTAATTCTTTAATGTCCAGATACCAAGGAACATTTACAATCATCCACACCATCCAAGCAAACAAGACTTCACTAAATGAACTAAAGAAGCCACCAGTGAGCAAACCTGGAGAAACAGACGTATGTGACATTTCAGACAGGGAATTCAAAATAGCTGTTATGAGGAAACCTGAGGAAATGCATGAAAACACAGAGAAGGAACTTAGAATCCTATCTTATACATTTAACTAAGAGACTGAAACAGTTGAAAGAATCTAGAGGAAATTCTGAAGTTGAAAAATGCAAATGACATATTGAAGAATTTATCAGAGTATCTTTTTTTTTTTTTTTTTTGTGAGACAAAGTCTTGCTCGGTCACCCAGACTAGAGTGCAGTGCCATGATCTTGGCTTACTGCAACCTTCACCTCCAGGGTTTAAGCAATTCTCCTGCCTCAGCTCCCCAAGTAACTGGGACTACAGGCAATCAACACCACACCCAGCTTATTTTTGTATTTTTAGTAGAGATGGGACTTCATCATGTTAGGAAGGCTGGTCTCAAACTCCTGACCTCTGGCAATCCACCTACCTTGGCCTCCCAAGTGCTGGGATTACAGGTATAAGCCATCGCACCTGACTGCATCAGAGTATCTTAATAGCAGAATTGATCAAGTAGAAGAAAGAATTAGTGAGCTTGAAGACAGGCTATTTGAAAATATACAGTTAGAAGAGACAAAAGAAATAAAAATGAAAACAATGAAGCATGCCTGCAAGATCTAGAAAATAACCTCAAAAGGGCAAGTCTAAGAGTTACTGCCATTTTGCAGGAGGTAGAGAGATAGAAGTAGAAAATTTACTCAAACGGATAATAATAAAGTAATTTCCAAACCTAGAAAAATATATCAATATTCAAATACAAGAAAGTTATAGAACACCAAGTAGGTTTAACCCAAAAAAGACTATGAAGATCAAGGATACAGAGAGGATCCTAAAAGCAGCAAGAGAAAAGAAACAAATGGCATACAACAGAGCTTCACTATAGCTGGCAGCAGACTTCCCAGTGGAAGTCTTATAGATCAGGAGAGACTGACGTGATATATTTAAATTGCTGAAGAAAAACAAAATAAAACAAACAAAGAAAAAACACCTTTTATCCTGGAATAGTATATCCGGTGAAAATACATTTCAAGTATGAAGAGAAATAAAGACCTTCCCAGACAAACAAACCTGAGGGATTTTATCAACACCAGACCTGTCCTATATGAAATGCTAAAGGGAATTCTTAAATCTGAAAAAAAGATAATGCTAACAAGCAATAAAAGATCATCTGAAGGTACAAAACTCACAGTAATAGTACACAGAAAACAGAGACTAATATAACACTAGTTGTGATGTATAAACTACACTTAAGTAGAAAGACTTAAAGATGATCTTAAGACTTAAAGATGAAAAAATTAAACACATTTTTAAGACATAGTAAAAAGTAAAAATAAGGTATGAATAGAAACAACAAAAAGTTAAAAATTGGTGGGACAAATGAAAGTGTAGAGTTTATATTAGTTTTTTTAATTGTTTGTTTACGCAATTATTGTTAAGTTGTCATTAGTTTACAATAAGTTATATTAGTTGTAAGCCTCATGGTAACCTCAAATCTATAAACACACAAGTACACAAATAATAAAAAGAAAGAAATTAAATCATATTGCCAGAGAAAGTCACCTTCACTAAAAAGAAGACAGGAAAGGAAGAAGAAAGGAAGACCTCAAAACAGCAACAGCAACAAACAACAAAATGGCAGGAGTAGATCCTTACTTATCAATAACAACATTGAATTTAAATGGACTAAACTCTCCAGTCAAAAGATATAGAATGGCTAAATGGATAAAAAGAAAAAAACCCAATAATCTGTTGCCTACAGGAAACACACTTCACATATAAAGACACACATAGACTTATAATAAAGGGATGGAAAAACATGTTTCATGCAAATTAAAATTTAAAAAAGAGCGGGAGTAGCTACCCTTATATCAGATAAAATAGGTTTGAAGATAAAATTATAAAAAGAAACGAGTAAGATAATACAATGATAAAGGAGTCAATTCAGCAATAGGATACAACAATTGTAAATATACATGCACCCAACATTGGAGCACTCAGATGTATGTAGCAAATATTATTAAAGCTAAGGAGAGAGCTAGACCTCAATCCAATAACAGCTGGATACTTCAACACTTCACTTTCAGCATTGAACTGATCATTCAGACAGAAAATCAGCAAAGAAACTTCAGACTTAATCGGTACTATAAACCAAAAGGACCTATCTATTAGGTACGTTTTGTGGAATGTTTCAGAACATTTCACCCGACAGCTGTATAATACATATATTTCTCCTCAGGATATGGATCATTCTTAAAGATAGACCATATGTTAGATCACAAAACAGATGTTAAAACATTCAACAAAATAAAGTAATATCAAGTATATTCTCTGAGCACAATGAAATAAAATTAGAAATAATTTTATAGTTTGGAAACTATACAAACACATGATAATGAAATGATATGCTCCCCAATGACCAGTGAGTCAATGAAGAAATTGAGAAGAAAATTGAAAAATTTCTTGAAACAAATGATAATGTAAACACAACATATCAAAACCCATGGGATATGATAAATGCAGTTCAAAATGAAAATTTATAGCTACTAGTGCCTACATTGAAACAGAAGAAAAGCTTTAAATAAAGAGCCCAGTAAATAACTGGGACTAGAGAACTGGAAGTGTCAACCGAACACCAAACACAAAATTAGTAAAAGGGAAATAATAAAGATCAGAGCAGAATTAAGTGAAATTGAAATGAAGAAAGCAATACAAAAGATCAATTCAACAAAAATTTTGTTTTCTGAAAGATAAACAAAATTTAAAAACCTTTAGTCAGACTACGAAAAAAAGAGAAAAGAGCCAAATAAAATTATAGATGAAAAATGAGACATTACAATTGATATGGTAGAAATTCAAAAGATTATTAGTAGCTTCTATGAGCATCTTTATGCCAATAAATTGGAAAATCTAAAAGAAATGAACAGATTCCTAGACACATACAACCTATCATGATTGAAACATGAAGAAATCCAATCCCTGAACAGACCGATAACAAAAAATAAGACTGACACCTTAATAAAAAGTATCCCAGATAAGAAAAGTCCAGGACCCAATGTCTTCACTGCTAAATCTTACCAAACATTTAAAGAACTAACACCAATCCTACTCAAACTGTTCTGAAACACAGAGGAAGATCAAATACTTCCAAACTTCTTTTACAAGACCAGTATTACCCTGACACCAAAACCAGACAAAGACACATCAAAAACAGAAAACTTCAGGCCAATATTTCCAATGAATATTGATGCAAATATCCTCAACAAAATACTAGCAAACCAAATTCAACAATACGTTAAAGAGATCATTCTAACGTTATAACCATGTGGGATTTATCTCAGGAATTCAAGAATGGTTCCACATAGGCAAATCAATTCGTATGACACATTGTATCAACAGAATGAAGGTCCAAAACCATATGATTATTTCAGTTAATGATGAAAAAGCATTTGATAAAATTCAACATCATAAAAGTTATATATGACAGGCCAACAGTTAGCATCATACTGAATGGGGAAAAACTGAAAGCCTTTTCTCTTAGATTTGGAACATGACAAGGATGCCCACTTTTGTGCTGTTATTCAGCATAGTACTGGAAGTATTAGCTAGATTAATCGGACAAGATAAAGATATAAAGGCCATACAAATTGAAAAGGAAGATATTAAATTATCCTTGTTTGCAGATGATGTAATCTTATATTTGGGAAAACCTAAAGACCACCAAAAAACTATCAGAACTGATAAACAAATTCAGTAAATTTTCAGTATATGAAATCAACATACAAAAATCGGTAGCATGTCTTTTTTTTTGTTCTGAGATGGAGTCTTGCTCTGTCACCCAGCCTGGAGTGCAATGGCACAATCTTGGCTCACTGCAATCTCCACCTCTCAGGTTCAAGCAATTCTCCTGTCTCAGCCTCCCAAGTAGCTGGAACTACAGACATGTACCACCACATACAGCCAATTTTTGTATTTTTGTAAGTATGTATTTCTACTAAAAATATAAAATCATTTCCAAAAATCATTAAATAAATGGAATCAAGCTTTTGTCTTGCCTTTCTTACCGGAGCTATAACACTAGGTAAACAAAGAGAAGGAATAAATTACACATATATATATCTATATGCATATAGATACATATACACGGATAGAACACATATATACATATATGTATTCTAGTTGATAAAAAGTAGGAATAATAGAACTGAAATAGAAAATATATGCAATAATGCCTTGAAAAGTCCTCAAAAAGAGAGGTGTATTAAAATACAAGGTTGATGATAGGATGGATGTGCTTGTATTATTTTTATGTAAGTACAGCATTGCACATACATATATAGAATGTACATTTCAGCACTTTAGAACTGATATCCATGGCTCTATAGTCTAAATTTCCACAGATAACATGATTCAGGAATTGACAGGAAAGGATCACAGTTTCTCAAATCTACTTAAGGAAATTTTCCCAGCAGTATTGGAAGCAGAGCTGTTTGTCCCCAACTAAGATCCTTTGGAGAAAAATAGTGCAGAGTCTTACTGTGGGAATCACACAGTGCCATTTGTATTATGAGTAATCGAGAGATTAGTTCTCTGCTGTGAAGTGATGGAAGGTAATGAATCAGGCATTATCTTCCTTTTCCTGGGAAAATGAGTTGGAAAATTTAGCAGATGGAGCTCTAGGGCGGTAAACAAGATCCAGGCCATGAGGAGCATGTCAGTATGTGTTCTCAAGTTAAAGAAATAGTGATGCTCTTTATGCAATTAAGCATTGTATCCAGTGGGTTCCACAATGGCACAATTACATGCTTACCGTCAAACACACTTTTACGTGTATTGTAAATTGTCTTTCACATGTTGAGAACAGCTGCAAGAACAGACTAGCAAAAGTGACATGAGACATGTCCTACCCTCAAGTCCAGGGAGCAAGACAAGCCTGTAGTGATTACAACTCGGATAATAAGTGATGTGCTCTGAATAGGCAAGTGATGTCATGAGGACACAGAGAAGAAAAGGAAAGTAAGAACGTGTTCTAGCTCTTTTCCAGAGAAGACATGAAGAAGACTGAATTCTTCCTGAGGTAGGACTCCTTTCCTCCCCATTTGCATTGCTCTAATTCAAACTCCTTTGTTTCTGCTCATGCTAACACTGTTTTATACACTAACATCTTTTTCAGTCTCATTCTTGACTATTCTTCACATTGCCACCAGGATTATTTTAAAGGATGGGCACGTGCATTCCTCTTCCACTTAGAGTCATCAGCTGTTTCCCCTTGCTAAGAGGCTGATGTGTAGAATTCTGTAGGTTAACTTTTCTATAGAAAATAACCTTGCATTTTCTCTTCAGATGAGAAAGAACTTTGGGAGTGAAAAGGGATACTATTAATCATGATCCCCAAAATAGTCGTATAATCAGGATTGTTCTGAACAAACTATGTCACATGCAATTAGGCTTCACCTATGTGCCAGCTTGCAAAGGATGTAAATTTTTGCTAGTACTAATAGATGCCTCTATTGGCTAGGTTGAAGCTTACCCTACCGGAACAGAAAAGGCTAACGAAGTTACAAAGTTTCTCTTAAAGGAAATAATCTGCCTCAGGAATCTACCACATATTTATCAAAAGCACCTCCAATAGTTTTTCCTTCTCCTCCCCATTTATCTTAGGTTTCAGTGACAATCATTCACTACTTTTAAAATCTAGATTCAGCTTAGACCTTTATAGTCATTGCTTTGTTAGCAGTGAAATCTTGATCTAATTTTCATGCAACAAAATATTTATCTTTTAAAATGCAGATTAAGTACTATCTTCATGAATTTTTTTTAACATTTTTCTGGTAGAAATATTGCTCCACTATTACTGGAATTTTGGCATACGTAAATTTCAGCATGGTGCTTGGGACATAGTGGTTTTTCAATAGTATTTGTTGACTGACTTTGTGCTCCTATTTTGCTTACATGTTCTCATTGTATTATCTATGTACATATCCCTCTGCAAGCAACTGTATACTTATCTAGATTAGAATTACATCCTTAGTCCTGACCAGATCGCTTGGGACATATTAGTTTCTCATCATCTGCTGAATTATTAACTGCATTCTTTGTCATGTGGCCTAGATCATAAAAAGTTTGCCATCAGCAGAAAATAAAATTATTTTAAAATTTCTTTGTAAGTTCCATTCTTTGGACAGATCTGCTGCATAACATAGCAACCAAACAAGAAGCCACATAAAGAACACTTCAATAACTTGCAGTACTCTTAATTAGGTTTTATGATATTTTTAAATGGTAACATTAGTAAAGGCCCTAATTCCTCTTTCCTACTAACATGTCCTAATTTCAAGCACATCAAAACATCCAAAATGAATTAAGTGGACATGGTCATAGTCACACAGTATGACATCATAGGAGATAGATAGAGAATATGCACCCAACTTTCATGCTCAAACTGAAACCTATTTTTTCTAACAAATGTGTTCCAGCATCATCATGGATTCTACTGTGTTTACCCAATTCAGTAAGGTAGGAAAATCCGTACAAGTTGATTGCATTTTACCTCATTGTTTTTAAACGTTTCAAATTGATCACTTGCAGTGACAAGACTAAGAAAGAGATTAAATAAAAATGAAAGAATAATGACATTAAGTAATGTAACCCATGTCACATGATGTCTGAAAAAAAAAAGTACAATTTTAAAAGTCAGTTTCTTGAAAAGCAACTGAAATGTGACGTGAATCAAAAAAAAATTGGGAAAAAACATTTGAGAAATATTTTTTCTTTGAGTGAAGTCCTCTCATATTCAATTTCCACTTTTCTGAACTTCCAGGTTGTATTTATTCAATGAAAATCAAAAAGGTAGAAACGTACTTGCCATCAGCACACTTTCAGCTTACAGCTGTGAATTGTGCTTAATTGCAGTTGCAGGTGTTCATGGTGGGAATTGAGAGCAGAGCTTTGATGGTTTGCATCCTTAGTATTACTTTTTTTTTTCTTTCAATGGTTTTGAATGAAAGATAGTTAGAAAGGCATATCTATTTTCACTGTAAGTGTCCAAGAGAAAAAAAAAATTCAGAATCACTCTTGAAGTATGCTTAATTTTAGTCCAAAACTAGAGGTTTTCTGCTTTGTTTAATGAAGCAATCTGCATTTTGTCATTCCACTCAACATTTCAATACAATTCTCTGCTATAATTTTCACTACCTATAGTATTAGTTAATTATATCTTACATTTTATTTTTTTATCTACCTTTAAATAGTTTTCAATAATGTCACGTAACACAATCAATACAGTTAATTTTGATTTCCTTTACTATACACTATACAATTTGTGGGGAATGTTAATAAAGTTCATACAAAATTTGAATGCTACTAAGTTATTTATGAAATAAATTTAGAATTACTCATATCAACATATAAATTATCTCCTGTTAGCTCCAGTGAAGTAATTATATTGTTCCTTTCCCATAGGCTACATATGGAAAATAAAATTGAATTGAGCTGACCGCTGCATCATAGACATAACAAACTGAAGATAAACTAACATGCCTCTGTAACCACTGCAGCTCTATCCCTTATCTTGCATTTTATAAATTATAAATAATATATATATAAGAATATTATAATAAAGTTAAATGACTTTTTACATTTATTTTTTAAAATAAGGCAATACATTCACATATTTAGTAATTTTTTTGATGAATTATTTATTAAATAATTTACAATTATTTAAATGAGTTTAAAGCTCTCAATCTATCAAAATACTACAGTTAGAACCAGTACCATAAGTGTACAAAAACTGTAACAAACTGTCTTGCTCTCATGGTTATGATCACCTAGTAGACAGAAAAGTTCACCAGTGCTTACAACACAAGGTAAATTAAAAGTGCTCAAAAGAGGTATAAGCCAAATGCAGAGTTGGAAGAGATCATGTTTAATTGGGGAGATTATACAAAACTTTGTAAAAGACATAACATTTGAAATTGTCCTATAATTGTCATTTACATTTTGACATGAGGTAAAGGAAGAGGTGCTGTAGATCCTTTCACATTGATAAAAGAACATAAAGAAAAGCATGATTTTAGAAATGATAAGGCACTTTCAGGAAGTAGCAAAAAGTTTGAAACTCTTTCATGAAATTCAGGTCACCATCTATACCTCCCAATATATTATCTTCAAATGGATGACTGGTTGATTTTTCACTTGTTATAAGTGTGCCTAATAAGGCTTTCAAAGTCTTTCACTGAAAATCATCTCCTTCAGGCACTCTAGTCACTGTGCACTTAATTAGAATGCCTAGAGTAAAAGAGGGAGCAGGGACTTTTTTTAAAAGCTAAGAAGTGTTTGATTTGGTGCAATCTATAAATCCACAGATCCTCAAATCCTAATAAAGTCTAAGCACAGAAATGTGAAAATAACTACACCGAAGCATGTCCCAATCAAGGTGATCAAAATAAGAGCTAAAAAAGAAAACTTTAAATAAGCCAGAGAATTTTTTAAAAAGAGCAAGATTTATAGTATCAAGGAGTAAGGATGAAAGTTATCAACTCAAGAAAATTAAATAAAAACACTGAAACTAGATTTGAATCAGAATGCTCACCTCAGTTTTAATAAATAACTGTCCACTGAAGAGGTCTAGAGGGGATGCCTGGATGAGCTGATGGCAATGGCTGTCCCTAAGTATGTAGAGCTTGTTTGTGTTTTAAATGGAGAAACTAAGATTGAAAACACAGCATGAGGAAAATGAAGGGATATATATATATATATATATATAAGAAAATTAATTGTGTATTAAATACTGATAAATCTTTTGTCAATAATTTTTAGAAGCATGATAATGCCAAGCCAGTTATGTAGAAAAATAAAGTCCTTGAATTTCAGGTATGCACACTGAAGTATCTGAGGTGGAAATAAGAGGATATCAAAACTTACTTTTAAACATTTGTGGAAAAAACTTATAAGGGAGATAAAAGAAAATACTGATCACTGTCGGTTCTTTACACTGTTTTTTTAATGTCTATTTAGGTTCTCCGGAATAAAATAATTTAAAGCAGATGTAAAAAATATATAAAAGATATATTTTTCAAACACCAGTTTTTAAAAATATGTTTATAATTTTGACATTATAAAAGAAACAGAACATATAATAGCCACTTTAACTTGTGTGGGGTAGCTAATTTTGGTTTCTATTTGCATTTCTCTGATGACTAATGATGTTGAGCATTTTTTCATTTATTTTTTGGTCATTTGTATGTCTTCTTTCGAGATATGGCGACTCAGATCATTTGCCCTTTTTTAATAGGACTGTTTTCCTGCTATGGAGTTGAATTCCTTCCATATTTTGAATATTAACCCCTTATCAGATGTATAATTTGCAGATATTTTTCTCTCTAGCTGTGGTTGTCTTTTTGCCCTGGTAAATTGTTCCTTTTGAGGTGCGGAAGCTTTCTAGTTTGATGAAACCCGATTTGCATATTTTTGCTTTGGTTACCTGTTCTTTTTGGGGTCAGATTGAAAAAAATCATTGCAGCTTTTGCCCTAAGTTTTTCTTTGAATGGTTTTAGAGTTACAGGTCTTACATTTCAGGCTATACTCCATTTTTAGTTGATTCTTGCATATGGGGTGAGATAAAGGTCCAATGTCATTTGTTTGCATGTGAATAGCCAGTTTTCCTAAGAGCTTCTATCACAGATCCTGTCCTTTCCCCATGTATGTTCTATTTTTGTGAAGGAGTACCATGAAATTTCCATGGGGTTTGCATTCAATCTGTAGATTGCTTTGGGTAGTATGGACATTTTAACAATATTAATTATTCTAGTATGGACATTTTAACAATATTAATTCTTCCAATCTTCAAACATAGGGCATCTGTTTTCACATGATTGTTAAACTTTAAACTCCTCAAATCCGAAACCTAACTGGGTATTAGTAATTTGGGGTAAGATAGTTATGTTTTTATTATGTTTTAAAGCTCTTTTAGTTGACATATACCTAGTGGAGGACCTTATAGATCAAATTATATGTTCCCTGGTTTTTGTTTCACAATAATCCTGGAAGGAGAGTTAGGAATTGAGGAAAGGTATAGATGAACATATTTTGCCATGTGGAAGTTTAGTAATGGGTATGAGGTGACTTATTATGCTATTTTCATTGTTTTTGTATATGCTTGAAATTTTTCATTATCATAATACTTTTTAATCCAAACCCTTGGCTACTGAGTGGAAGACTCACACTTTTTCCACATTTTCTTTCCTTCTCGAGGCAGCTGAAGTGCCAGCTTTTAGCTCCTGCTTGGATTTTCAGTTTTACTATGGTACTCACCTTACATATTTTTTAATTCATTATGCATAACAATAATATTGTATTTATCTGGAATTTAAAAAATGTATACCAAAATTTGGCATCAAGATTACTGGAGAAATAAGCCATCTTTAGGTGAGGTCATCTATCTGTGCTATTTCGAGACAATCAGTCAACATCCACCTTCTTGGAACTAAGACTAGGGAGATATTGACCAGAAAAGATACATGGGGAGAACTGAAAGTACGTGTTGGTTTAATTTTTTTTATAATATCACTAAAATTACAGATAACTTTCCATCTAATAGCTTTGGATTTATTATTACATTTTTGTATTTTCAAAATAAGAACACTGAGCCCACAACGAAACCCAGAGTAGGCTCCGTAAGTTGTCCATTGTCATACAGCTGGACTTTTTCTCTATTTTAAAAACATGGAAAAACACATTCTTCACAGAATACTTTCCAGAATCATATGCACACTACCTTTCTTTACTGTTCTTATGGAGCATCTATTTTTCCAGTCCTCTCCATTAATGGGGATAATTAAGAGTCTGCAGTAGTCCCAGGAAAACAGATAATGCACAAGTGTCAAATAACTGAACTAGAGAAATTAAATGCCAAGACCAGTACTTGGTTACTCTGGCAACTTACTTAATTGAATAGTTCACATTACTTTTGGGTGAGTCAGAAACTCTACAAAGTGTATTTCCATGTACTTTCTACAGAATATTTTTTAGAATAATCTCCACATGCAGTTTTCTAATTCTTGCCTACTTTTAAAAATGCTTTCTTTCTTGGGTCATAAGAAATACACATATAAAGAGAATTGAATCCGTTGTAGGTGATAACAATTTAAGATTTGGAAATGTATTTTCAGAATTTCAAGGTACATAGGCCCAAATCATGTATACATTCAGTCACATTATGCATATCAAAAAAACATATTTTAAGAATAGGATGTTTGCATGTAAAAGATGATTTGTAACTCTAGCCACACAACCTATTCAATGTATCCACTCAAGGCCTCCTGTTCAGAAAAGGTTAATTTTGCTTTCAGTCAAAAGCCATACATAAACACACACCTCATCAAAACGTGATTATAAAAGCACTTAGGCTCTGCATTTAAAATGTGAAGTTAGAGGTTAATCAGCACACATATTGCTGTCTACAATGGAACATAACCTTTCCTAAAGTGGCACACTGCGTGGGTTCTTGCAGCCCCTGATAATGAATGCTGACAGAGGTATCCAATTATTCAGGCTTGGCTGCAGCCACTGTCCCTTAACTATGTGAGATGAATGCGATGGTGGAGAAAACACAGAGAGAATGCAAACCTTACATAGCCAAGTGCAAAACCAAAGAAATACATTTTCAAAAACAGAACTTAAAAGCAGTAATTTTAAGTTCATAGGAAGGCTCATAATATTTTTAGAAAGAGCCATGCCTCAGTGAAATAAGCAATGACTCAGAAGTCAGGGCCTTATTTTGGCTCAGGCCTTAAGTAGCTGTGTGATCTTGAAATAAAATTTTCTGGACATTAGCATCCTCATTTGTCTAAAGGCAGGAGGTGGCAATTGAATGTTGAAATAGATTAACTATAAAACCCCATTGAGCGATGACATTTCATGATTCAATTACACACATACATTCTTTATATATGGGAAATGTGAATTTTATACTGCTATATATATCTTATCTTTATCTCACAATACTAATTATTTAACCAATATAGCAAATATTCTATAAAAACACTTTAATAGCTGCACAGACTCACTTTCAAAGGATACTTATTAAATGAAATTGCCATTGACACTCTACTCTTAGAACAGCTTTCAGAATGCATTTCTGCAATTTTTCTCAGCAATTAAAATCTTCATCCTTTGAAACTGAAATTTTGTAACATTCCAAGGAATCCATAATTATTTCATTTAATAAAACTAGAAAATAATCCAGGTAACAAGTTTGAGATAAAATAAAACAGATATTTCAAGCAATGCCACATTGCTAGAGTAGGTAAATTCCATCCTCAGGTGACCAATTTGTAGGACAGCATTCATTTTAAACTGTAAGTTTAAAGGCCGGGCGCAGTGGCTCACACCTGTAATCCCAGCACTTTGGGAGGCCGAGGCAGGTGGATCATGAGGTCAGGAGTTTGAGATCAGCCTGGCAAGGATGGTGAAACCCTGTCTCTACTAAAAATACAAAAACTAGGCGGGTGCCGTTGTGGGCACGTGTAATCCTAGCTACTTGGGAGTCTGAGGCAGGAGAATTGCTTGAACCCAGGAGGAGGAGGTTGCAGTGAGCCGAGATCGCACCATTGCACTCTAGCCTAGGCGACAGAGCAAGACTCCATCTCAAAAAAAAAAAAAAAAAAAAAAAAAACAACTGTGGTTTAGATGTACAAACAAAAAACTGTGAGTTTAGATGTACAAGGATGTTTTAGATAAATGCATATGCTAGTGGATATCCTCACACACAGGATTGAGTTTCAATTAATATTGATTGAATAAAATGAGCAGTTTGACTATTTTTATGCACATAAACACTGTATTTTTACTTTTGACATTAATATGACAAGTTAAAACATAATATTTTCCAGTTAATTGTCTCAGTCTAATATTTTTTGCATACTGGCCACTGGAGTTAGCGGACAGGGAATTAATTTATTGTTGCATTAGGAAACATTTATTCTAATACTATTAAAATTCTTTGCTTCTAAGACCTTAATAACTTTCTAAAGAGAATTGGTTAAAGCTAAATCAGATATACATTTTCCTTAAATCTGCACTTCCTCTCTCTCAGAAGACAATGTCACTTTTCTTTAAAATAGCAGCATACCTAAACCACTACTAAGATATGGTATATTTGTTTCAGCCCTCAATGTTACCTGCCACTTCTGTAGCTTTTTGAAGTCTTATTATCAAGAAAGATACAATCAATTTGTCCTAAATTAATGAAGGTAGCTTGCATGTCAAAATCCCCCACTCATCTCGTTGAAATTTGAGTACAGTAAAATAACAAGTGATATCAAATTCATTTGTTGTCCCAGCATTACCTTTGCGTCTAACTATGTGGGCCAAAGGAATCAAAACCACCTGACCTCCTCTTCTTGAAATAATCAGTATATTTTTACAGAACAGTGTTACTTTTTCTTAAAAAAGAAAGAGGCAAAGTCTATTTAATATTTAGGAACTCAAAAACATAAGAGAAAAGAGTAAATATGCCGCTTTCTTCTTATCATGAAATCCTGTCATTTTTGCTTTAGAAAATGATATACAGATTTCAAAAGAAACTTAAACCTAGGTGCCCTTTCAAATATATAACAGTAACAAAAAATGTGGTTTTCTTCATCTTCTATACTTTAAGCTAGATTAAACTCAGTATTCGGCTATGAATATTGTAAGATAGCTTTAGAAAAATATTTTTTATTTATTCTACATATTAGCTCTTTCCAGATGACTATAAATGTCAAGAATTTGTGAAGACACATTTGCCTTCTCTAAGGAAAGCTTTTCAAAGTCATCTTTGATGTGTAGGTCAAAACTATTGCTTCAGAGTCAGACAAAAATTGAGTTTATGAATAGAAGCTTTTTTTTTTTTTTTTTTTTAGAAAACAAAACATCATTTGTATAATTATCCAGCTCTGGAAATCATTTGCCAGGAAAATGAGGGCAGAAAGTTAGCAAGAACAAAAATGTGTAAATAGCATATCTGACTTTAAGAGTCAATTGTCAGAATACACCAATATCTATGGACAATTGTGAAATGATAGCAACTTTCATTTTATTAAGCATTTAATAGCACATAAATGAGTAGGTATGACATATGACCCATTAAAAACAATGACATTAAATTAATACTACTGTGCTCTGTCTAGCTGACTGTATATTTAATACAACTTGGAATATTACAAATCTTAAAAGAAAACAGAAGGAAGATGGAGGGTAATGAGTCAGTTTTTTTTAACATTCTTAAATCTCCATGAAATGAGAAGAGGGATTTATATATATAAAACATTAAAATATGGGCCACATCTACAGAAAAAGATCAAGTACAGAATAACATATTTAGAGGCAAGAGTAGCACAAGACATGCCCATAAATAGAAGAAAATTATGACCTAATGTTTCAAAATGAGCTAAGAAGATGGTGAAAAGTAAAACAAAAACATAAATTTGAATTAAAAACAAAAATCAAGTGATAAAACACAGAAATATTATTTATTTCATAAATAAAATACTTTATTCAGACATAAAGGCTAAGAAAAAAATTTTTTAAAAATAGAAAATTCCTTAAGAGAAAGCAGAAAGATGGAAGAGAGGAATGTTTTTTGAAATGAAAAAATAAATGAAGAAAATACAAATTAAAATTATAATGTAATACCACTATGTATAATCTAATCAGCTAAATAATAATAATGATAAAATTATGCAATTCTTGTTGTGCTGAAGAGTGCTTAAATATCTCATATAACCCTAGGTACAATCCCTTTGGAAAAATGGCAGGACCTAAAATTGGACATATTGATAGCCTAAGACCCATCAATCCCCTGTCTACATTTATGTACATAGGTTCATCAAGAGATTGACACCTTGATAGTCATAACAAAACTATTCATATTAGCCAAGAGCTTTAAAAAGTTCAAATTTAATTAGCAGTACAACAAAGAATTAAATCATGGTATATTGAGTCAAAGAAACACCATATATAAATGAAAAGTAATGAATAACTATACACAGCAATATTGATTAGCTCACAAACATGATGTTGAGAGAATGAGGTCAGACACAAAAGAGTACACACTGTAAATACCCCTTATGTAAAATTTAAAACTTATGTAATTTTAAAACCTCGAAAGTAAATACAACAAAAACAAAAATAAGTAAATGCGATCTCATTAAATTAGAAAGCTGCTGCATGGCAAAAGAAATAATCATAAGAATAAGGAGACAACACACAGAATGGGAGATAATATTTGCAAACTATGTATCCAACAAAGGACTAGTATCCAAAATCTACACGGAACTCAAAAAAATCAGAAAAAAAATTCCTTAAAAAATTAGCTAAATGACATAAATAGTCATTTCTCAAAAAATATATAAAAATGGCTAAGAAGAAAAAAAATGGTCAACATCACTAATCATCAGGGAGGTGCAAATTAAAACCAAGTTGAGATACCACTTTACTCCTACAAGAATGGCCAATATGAAAAACTCAAAAAACAATAGATGTTGCTGTGGATGTGGTGAAAGAGGAACACTTACACACTACCGGTGAGAGTGTAAATTAGTACAACATTTATGGAAAACAGTATGGAGATTCTTCAAAGAACTAAAAGTAGATCTACCATTCAATCCAGCAATCATACTACTTGGCTATCTACTCAAAGAAAAAAGAAGTCATAATATGGAAAAGACACATACACACATATGCTTATTGCAGCCCAATCTATAATTGCAAAGAACCAACCCAAGTGCCCATCAACCAATGAAAATGTGGTATATATACACCGCAGAATACTACTTAGCAACAAAAAGGAATGAAATAATGCCTTTTGCAGCAACTTGGATAAAGTTGGAGACCTTTATTCTAAGTAAAGTACTCAGAAATTGAAAAGCAAATACTGTATATTCTCACTTATAAGACAGAGCTAAGCTATGGATACACAAAGGCATACAAAATGATATAATGGACTTTAGAGACTCCAAAGCAGGAGGGTGGGAAGGGGATAGGGATAAAAAACTATGTATTGGGTAAAATTTACACTGTGGATGCACTAAAATTACAGGATTCACAACAGAATTCATCCATTTAACCAAAAACTCTTTGTACCCCCAAAGCTATTGAAACAATTTTTTTTTAATAAATTAAGGGCAAGATACTGTTCACCTTCTGGCAATGTCAGTGAATGGATAAATGTACATTGGAGCTACTGAGTTTCTGAGACTCTGAAATTTAGATTTGTTAGTCTAGATACTATTTATTCGACGTCGAATTCATTGAACCTTAAACTTTATTGTCAGTAATTTCAGGCTTACATGTTCTACTTAAATCAATTTTTAGATGAAATAAATAAAAGAGTATTATTTTTAAAAAGTAACAGAAATGAAAGACAGACAAAGGAATCTAACACACATATAGTAAAATTCCACATTGGAGAAAATAAAAAAGTGAAGTAAAAAGCAAAATAATGGGGAAATAATGGAATGGAAGACACACACACACACACACACACACACACACACACAAGCATAAACAAATCAAAAATTCACAGAACTTTCCACAAATTGAAAAGTAAACAAAATCTGAAATTTGAATTCCACATCAAACCTGGAAAAACCAAATCCAAATGACCAACACCAAGAAGACACATTCTAATAAAAAATACTAGACTTTAAAAAGAAATGTTAAAAAAACTATTTTAATACCCAAGCAAAAATTAAGCAGGTACATCATAAGAGAAATAAAATTAGGTTGCCTTTAGATTATGTTCATTGCTATAGTTTATGCCAAAAGAAAATACAGTAATATATTTAAGATACTCATAAAAAGAGAATGTGAGAAATATCAAGACTATGACCAACTCCTTTCAACATACAAGAGCTCAATAAAACATTCCTGTGAACACCTGAGGTCAGGAGTTTGAGACTAGCCTGGACAACATGGTGAAACCTCGTCTCTACAAAAACAGAAAATTAGCCAGGCATGGTGGCATGCACCTGTAATCCCAGCTATTCAGGAGGCTGGGGCAGGAGAATCACTTCAACCCAGGGAGCAGAGGTTGCAGTGAACTGAAATCATACCATTGCACTCTAGCATGGGCAAAAAGAGCAAGGCTCTGTCTCAAAAAAAAAAAAAAGTTCCTGTGAGCAACTCAAGGAATCTACTAGACAATAAGGTTCAAATAACCAAAATGACAAGAGAGATTGTGACATAAGAATTGGTGCTCACACAAATTCTATCTGATGGTGGATCATCATTAAATGATGGCTATATTAAAGTATAGTGTAAAAATGCTATCTGCTCAGACAATAACAATGTAAGTCAAGAACATGAAGTGGGTGGGAACAGAATAAAAAAAACTTTTTAATTTTTTTAAATGCTTTTTTTGTTCTGAAATGTATTTTG
The DNA here is from genome assembly GCA_963573385.1 of Cacajao melanocephalus. Taxonomy (NCBI): domain Eukaryota; kingdom Metazoa; phylum Chordata; class Mammalia; order Primates; family Pitheciidae; genus Cacajao; species Cacajao melanocephalus. The sequence continues at coordinate 146,134 of CAUYLG010057628.1, forward strand.
TCAAACACCATATTTATGACACCAGCTTTCTATTTGGTATTGCCTGGCATATCTTTGCCTCTACTTTTATTTTAACTTTTATATAAATTATACACATTAGTTGGAGGTGGTGGCAGGCACTCAGGAGGCTGAAGCAGGAGAATGGCTTGAAGTCAAGAAGCTGCACTCCAGCCTAGGCTACAGAGCGAGACTCCATCAAGAAAAACAAAACAAAACAATACAAAAAAACAGCAGAGATTTCAATATACACGTTTCAGGAGAGACTAACTCTAGAGAATTAGTAATTAGTATAAACAAATTATGTAAAAACAAGTGACCAAAATAAATAAACAGAAAACAAAAATGGCATTCCCAGGGGATGTGAGAATCAAAAATTGCATTATATTATATTATGTAAAACAGTATATATAATATATTATATAAAACAGTATGTAAAATGTCCAGTTTCCAGAAAAAAAATAAGATATGCTTAAAAATAGAAAAGTGTCAGTAAATAATGTTTCTAAGAATTTACAGCTTTTGGACTTACAAAGACTCCAAATCAATTATTGTAAGTATATTTGAAGAACTAAAAGAAACCATTTTTAAAGAATTATATGACAGTGTGATGGTAAATTATGAAATATAAAATGTCATAAAGAGATAGACATTATATTAAAAACAAGTTGAAATTTTGGAATTCAGAAATACAATATTGAAATAACTTTTTGCTGTGGGGTTACGGGAGATATGAGCTGCCAGAATAGAGAATCAGTGAACAACCTGTATGTCTAGGTAGCTCCATAAACTCCAACTAGGATCAGCACATACAAAAACATACACCCAGATAATTCTACACAGCCTTTTCAAAAAGTTGAAAAAGACATAGCAGCAAGGCAAAAAATTACTCCCTGTAGTCAAGGGGACCGTATTATAACTCTTACTACTCGTGAGAGTTCACTGAAGTCAGAAGGAAGCAGAACGATGCTTTTAAAGTGTTAAAAGAAAATGAAAACATCAACTAAAACTTCTATATCTAACAAACTATCCTTCAGAATACAGGCAAATTAAAGACATTCCACGTTAAAGAAAGACAAATTTTGTTGCTAGCACCTGCTTTATAACAAATGCTAAAATAATTTCTTTAGGCTAAAAGGAAATGGTACCATAAGGTAACTTGAATCCACACAGAGAAACAATGAGTACTGATAAAAATTATATCAGATTTTTAAAATATCAGTCTTGTTTCCTCTTTTTTAAAATTTTCCTTCCATGGGAAAATGTGTCTGCTTTACCTAATCTATCACCAGAAGAGGAAGTTTCCAACTATTGAACTGTATTAGAAGAATACCAATTTTCACCTAAGTACTCTGAAATACTTTTTTCTTGTTCTTATATTTTGATGTTGCAAAGCAAAACCAAGAATAATCTGCAAAACTTATTTATTAGCTGGGCACAGATTTAAAATATTTTTCAGGAAACTCTCTTCCAGGATTCTGGGACAGTTCAACATAAATCAAATGAATTTGTGTATTAACATACAAAAAATGTACACTATGCACATATAGATATGTATATACATGTGTTTGCAGTTGTTACTTAAACATGCAAACAAATAAGTGTACAGACTGGTGCTTGCCTACTAAAAGTGTTTCATAACACTCTTTGGTCTGAAAAGATAAGTGCAGTAAGGAAAAAGAAAATGTGTTTGACAAAAGTTAACTACTAACTAGCTGAGTAAACTTGGGCAAAGTACTGGACTTCTCTACATTTCGTTCCTCTTTTATGAATAGGCCTATTCTGTCCTATATGGGAACTCCTAGCAACACATATCTACTGAGTCCTTGAAAGAAGGCTTCGTTCTAATGGAGATGCCAATAAATAGAAATATGGTACAGACAAGATTCAGCATAAAAAATGTGAAATGCCTCTTCAATAAGGTTCATATTGATTATAAGCTGAAATTTTAATATTTTGGATCAGTTGAGTTAAAACACTATTATAATTAATTTTAGCAATTTATTTTACTCTTTTATCGTGACTACTAGAAAACTTAAACTTGCACATGTGGCTCAAATATTTCAATTTGGCACTAACTTAGAATTGCATTAGTCTATGATGCCTCTTTTTCTGTTCCTCAAAAGACAATTTGAAAACTTTGCAAGATTTCAGACAGGTTATTTAAATGCCCATCTTATGATACATGTTCAATAAATGATGTCCTTTTCCCCCTTCTTTTTCACTAAAACTATGGCAAAAATAATAATAATAATGAGGAGGAAGTGAAGGCAAAGTTGAAGTAGGAGAAAGAGAAGGAAATAGAAGGACAGCTTGAGTCCAAGAGTTCAAAGCTGCAGTGAGCTATGATCGCATCGCTGCGTTCCAGCCTAAACAACCACACAAAACCCTGTCTCTTGGGAAAAGTTTTGGTATTTCTCTTTCTCATGGCACCCTTAAATCTATACCTGCCATGCTAAAACTTTCAAGGTGTAAACTGGTCCTAGAAGAGACAACTTAAATTTGATCATACTTAACATTAGCACTTACTTTGTAATTATTTAATTTGATTTGTTTCTATGGGAATTCTGAGTGTTCAAGTTCAATATATGCATTTCACTTTCAAACAAAGGCATTTAATACAACCTGAACTTCAATGCTTTGGAAAGAATTATCATTTGCTATTATTTCTTGTCTTTGATTTTGTTGCTACAAGATCAATTTTGAAGGAATATGAAATACCAACCAAAGAATAAAGTGTCTGTGGGTAAGTAAACTTGCCTTTATTCTCAGAGCTCATAAACACAGAAGTGTACACAGCACAAAAATAGGAAATGTTTGCCTTCACTTCCCCTAGAAACATTTCACTCTTCACTTAGAATGAGGAGTAGATCTGCGGCCATTTGTCCAGTTTCTCTGATCCAAAGGGTAATAAAAATTAAATTATTAAAGCCTATTTGGGTTTTTAATATTCATCTTTATTAAATATATCTTGATTGCACACATGAAGTGTTCTGGATCCGAGACAGATCACTTATTACTTCCAAGTAAATAATAAGTGCATGAACCCCATCCTGTCATCCTTATCTCATGCCTTGAAAGCTGAGGGACATTTTTCCAACATAACTAGCTGGACACTGCATGGGCAGGGGGTGAAGAAAACCAGTTTTCTCTGCTTACGAAGGGAACAAGGCAGCTTTCCCCACTCTTCTTGAGAGTGGAAACAACAAATCGAACCCTAACTCCACCGCATTGGAATATAAATAAACTCTACAGAAGCCAAATAGCCTCATGTATCTGAATCTTTCCAACCTAGAGATGTTTCCAAATTTCCAGGTATTATTAATTCTTGGAATGTAAATACTTAGGCAGTTAGCTACTCTACTCTTCCTGATATTTGGAGACAAAACCTAGGACCTAGTATGAGACGTGATCATTTGTCCATCTCTGGGAGGTAAGAAGAAGTTTCATTACCCTTTGTATCAGACTTTTATCTAGGGGAGAGGAAACCATAAGCAGGTGTAAAGCTGGCCAGTGACAAGATGATTCAACTCTTAATATGGACTTTCTTTTTACCTTTTCAACAGGATGGTGACATAAAGCCCTTCTGTCTTCTTCCTTCCCCCATTACCCTGTTTTTGACAACAATATTTTACTTCTATTTTTCTCTTTGTCATAGTGTCCACACATAACACACAAAGCTGTTGTAAAAAAAAAAAAGCCACATATTTCAACCAAATCTTCCTCCTGTAACTCAGTTCTCTTGCTACCACATCACAGTAATCCCCTCTTCTCCAAGGTTTTGCTTTTCACGATGTCAGATAACTGCAGTAAACTATGATCTGAAAATTTTCAATGGAAAAATTCAGAAATAGCGGTTCATAGGTTTTAGGTTGCATGCCATTCTAAGTAGCATGATAAAATCTCCAACTGCCCTGCCCAGGATGTGAATACTCCCTTTCTCCGGCGCCTCCACACTGTGTAGGGTCCCCATCCCCGAGGCACTTAGGGGCCGTCTAGACTGCTGAAGTATCACAATGCTTGTGTCCAAGTCACCCTTATCTTACTCTGCAATGCCCCAAAGTGCAGAAGTAGTGATGCTTGCAATTCAGATACGCCAAAGACAATCCATAAGGTGCTTCCATGTGAAAAGTTGAAAATTCTTGACACAATAAGGAAAGGAAAAAAAAAATGTGTGCTGGGGTTGCTAAGGTCTATTGTAAGAACGAATCGTTTATCTGTGAAATTGTAAATAGTATGTTGTTATGATTGTCCTACTTTATTATATTATTGCTGTTAATCCCTTATTCTGCCTAATTTATAAATTAAACTTTCATTACAAGCATGCATATATAGGAAAAATCTTAACTGTGTTTGGGATTTGGTACTATTTGCAGTTTCTGGCATCCACCAGGCGTCTTAAAATGTATCTTCTGCAGATAAGGAGGATGGCCGCCATACTGACATGGGCAATCGTGACTTATTGGTCAAAAGTTTCCCATTCAAAAAGTAATTAATTTAACAAAATATTTGCATCCACGAAATTAAAGACCATGAAAATAAACTGCACACTGTCATGTATTCTAAGCTGTGCCAAGCAATAAAAATTTAGGGATGGATAAGGTGGGCCCCATCCTTAAAAAAACCTAGAGTTGAGTTGATGAACAATGAATCACCAAATGGATTAATGAGCTAGGTGGGACAAATATTTAGGGAGTACTTCTTGTGCTTACTACTTAATAAGCAGGATAGCTAATTTCCTCAAATATGATGTAATGTCCATGGAATAAAATGTTTTTGTTTTGTTTTTCTTTCTCTCTCTTTCTCTCTCTTTATAGGTATATATGTGCCGTGGTGGTTTGCTGCACCTATCAACCCATCATCTACGTTTTAAGCCCTGCATGCATTAGGTATTTGTCCTAATACTTTCCCTTCCCTTGCCCCGCATAGGTCAACCAGCCCTGGTGTGTCCTGTTACACTCCCTGTGTCAATATGTTCTCATTGTTCAACTCTCACGAGCGAGAACATGTAGTATCTACTTTTCTGTTCCTGTGTTAGTTTGCTGAGAATTGTGGTTTCCAGTTTCATCCATGTCCACGCAAAGGACATGAACTCATTCTTTTTTATAGCTACATAGTATTCCATGGTGTATATATGTCACACGTTCTTTATACAGTCTATCATTGATGGGCTTTAGGTTGGTTTCAAGTATTTGCAATTGTAAATAGTGCTGCAATAAACGTACGTGGGCATGTGTCTTTATAGCACAATGATTTATATTCCTTTGGGTATATACCCAGTAATGGGATTGCTGGATGGTAATTCTGGTTCCAGGTCCTTGAGGAATCACCGCATTGTCTTTCGCTGTTTTGGTTTTTCTCAATAGTAGCCTGCAACACAGTCTTTCCATTACCTAGCACTTCTCCATCAAGATACAGAGCATGGCGTTGTGCTTGGGGAGCTGTGAATGGTCTGCTGAAAGAGAAATTGAATCTTAAATATTTTCAAATCTTACAATCTTCCTAAACACTTTAACATACTGTCTCAGCCCAGGGTCACGTTAATGAGCTATGCACATGCTCAAATGCCATCATAGGATCTAAATGCATTTTCTACATTAAGAGTTTTGCTATCAATCATTAGGTGTTGAAGCCTCTAGAATGAAATTAGACTCAAATGAGGAACATGTTGTCCTAAGACATCCTTGTCTTTAGCAGTTTATCTTCTGTGTATGGTATGTTCAGTACACACTGTATGCATCTTGGCAAACTCTTGGAAGATTCCAAATTGTCCTTAAATTGCCATTTGAATAGCCAAGCAAATGCTGACTGTGGCAGTTAAAGAACAACTAAAACAATGAGAATAGTTAAGTTTCTGTCTATATGCAAACAACCTTTTGCAGTAATGTTTTTCTCTTTTTAACTCAGGGCACGAAGAAGTTGTGATGTGATAATGCAGGTGACTCCAATCAATATATTTATCATGGCAAATGGAAACGTCTAAATTAAAACAGCTGCAATATGTTCAATGAAACAGGGTTCTGTTTAAATAAAAAATTTTATTTCAAAGAAATTATTTACCTATCTTATTAAAAGAGAAAAAAAATTCCCTAAGGTAAACTTCAAAACAATTAAATACGTATATGGATTTTTCTGGAATAAGCAGGGATATAGAAGTGTTATGAATGGTTCAAATGGAGTTTCACGATCCAAATCGTTTTCTATGCTCAACTTCCTATCAATGTTGCTATTATTGGTTCTATCTGTTTATAGTGGGCTGGATTGTCATTATTAGAAAACATGATAATTGCTTCTTGTTTAAAATGTAGCCTTAAGAATGTATTTTGTCCCTAGGTTTGATTTTAATTTCTTTGCTTCTTCTCTAAATTTGCAAAATATCTTGGAGGTAGAGATTGTCTTAAAGTGTTTCCTCCTTAGGCTATAGTACCTCCATAGGTATATACTATGTACAAAGCGGTTTGTCTGATGAATATTCCACTTACCTAAGTGATCTGGTTACTTCAGCCTACATCTGTTGACTGAGAGAGAGTTGTGATGTGGTGTTGGATGGAGTTTTTTTAAGTGCTCATTGTCTAGCTCTGGTGATACGTTGGCAGGACGGTGGCCATGTGAATCACTCAACTGTACATCTGTCCCACCGGCCTCCTTACTGAATTTTCCTGCTGGCACTGATAGGCAAATGTAGCAGAGTAGATTATTATGATGCTTAATATTAGTTTCAACTTGGCTGGGCCATGGTGTCCAGATACTTGGTGGAATATAATTTTTGATTTTTTTTATGCAAGTGTGTTTTGGTGAGATTAACATTTATATCTGTGGACTTTGAGTAAAGCAGATTTGTCATAATGTGGTTGGTCCCCACTCAATCTGTTGAAGGCCTGATTAGAGCTAAAGAAGTAAAGACTGCCTGCTTCTTTTCCTCCTGCCCCATAAATAGGAATTCTGCCAGCATGCAACCTTTGAACTTGAAGTGCAACATCAGCTGTTTCCCAGGTCTCTGGCCTGATGGTCTTTGAACTTCAGCTGCAAACTTCAGGGCTTGCCAGCCTCCATAATTCTGTGAGCCAATTCCTTAAAATAAAGCTCTCTTTATATATATATATATACACATGTCCTGTTGTTCTGTTTCTCTTCAAAAGGCATGGAAAGCTTTAGAATATTTCAAAGCTGTTAGATGACTCCTGAGCCTTGTTAACTTCTTGTAGCTATTTAATTTGGATTAGAACTACACAATCAGAATTAAATTGGTGTAGAGGTTCTTACTGGACTACTTGACATTTTCACTTGTTACACTTTCAGGAATTACTTAATCTCAAATGTAATAATATTAGATTATCTTAACTTTTTCATTCTGTGTCTTTATTAAATTATTTTCATTTTATTATTTTCTACGGTTTTGGTAGAAGAGAAAGTAGACATGTGTACCTATGTGCACAACTTGATTCAATCTTCCATATTCCCTAATAACAGATCGTAAATTAATTTATCATCATTGCTTAGGTCATAACTTTTTCTTGATAAGATGTTCTTTCCAGTAAGGTCAAGTGTAAATTATTTTTCTCTAGGAATTGCAAAAGTTATATGACATCAAATATTGAATGATTTCTGAAGATATTTTCATTTTTTTTCAAGTCACAACTTCTATAAATGTAGGATTTGTGTAGTCTAACTGCTATGGCCTGAATTTTATTCTACGCAAGTTTATACATTGAAATCCTAACCCCCTGTACTACAGATATGACTATATTTGGAGATAAAATCTTTAAAGAAGTAATTAAGTTAAAAGAAGCTTCCAGCAGGGCACATTGGCTCATGCCTGTAATCCCAGCACTTTGGGAGTCTGAGGCAGGTGGATTGTTTGAGGTCAGGAGTTCAAGGCCAAACTGGCCAACATGCTGAAACCCCGTCTCTACCAAAAATACAAAAATTAGCTGGGCCTGGTGATGCATGTCTGTAATCCCAGCTACTTGGTAAGCTGAGGCAGGAGAATCACTCAAACCTGGGAGGCGGATGTTGCAGTGAGCTGAGATCGTGGTACTGCACTCCAGCCTGGGTGGCAGAGTGAGACTCATCTAAAAAAAAGGAAAAAAAAAAAGAAGAAGCAGCTTACTAAGGTGGGCCCTAATCCAGCACGACTGGTTCTGTATAAAAAGAGATTAAGACACAGACACATAGAAGGAAGACCATGTGAAGACACAGGAAGGAGGTGACAATCTACAGCCAAGGAGAGAGGCCTCAGAAGGAACTCATCCTGCCAACACCTTTAGCTTGGACTTCTAGCCTCAGAATCACAAGAACACAGATGTCTACTGTTTAAACCAATCAGTCTTTAGTACTCAGCCCTAGCAAACTCCCACATGACAAAACATCCTGGATATCCCCGTTCTATAATGAATTTCAAAGGCTACCACTCAGCTTGTTCCAAGGAAACACTTTGTATGAGCACAATTCTGAGCCCTCCTGAGGGGCCCTGTGATGGATCTCACCCTCTTTCTTTGACTTCCAAGGCCAGAACCCATTGTCTTGCCTCAGGTCCCTGGCTTCTCCTTGTCTGCCTCCTCCCCTAAGGTCTCCTTCAGTGCTGTTGCACACTGCTTTCCTTCAGGTTCCCCGGGCTCCCTCTCCTTATCTCACGCACTTATAGAGAGAGCTCAATTTATTCTTTTGGTTTTAATTGCCACCTGTAGGTTGTGGATAATTAAATATTAAAATATGCATCCTAGTTCTGTTGCCAAATATCAAAACCTTCCTTTGACAAGGAGTACATTAATCTCGTGGAGCCTATCCCATCCCTGGCCATCTTCATCTCAACTGAGAGTAACACCTCCAAGCACTCAACCTAGAAACCCGACTCACATCTTCCCATTGTCTCTCAAATGCCTTTGCTTGTCTCTCTCCATAATGACCATCTGGGCATCAGACTTAGTCATCCCTCACAGGTATTTCTGTAAGTATCCTGAATAGTCCATCTGCCTCTCCTCTTTCCCTCTCTGAACCAGCCTTCGCCCTTCAATCAGAGGGATTTAAAAAAATAACTGAATATTTCAGTAATTTCCCAGTTGAGAATTCTTCCGTCATTCTTCAGGACCCCAGCATCGCTGGCCATCCAGTCTCTAACACGGTGCCTGCTTTCTCCTTTGGGCTCATACCATGTCACATCCTTCATTCTTTCCATATTTTACTCAAACTCTTCTGTCCTGGATTCAAGTAGATTGTGCTCTCAGCTACCATTGTATGTTACAACAGCCTGGAACACTCTGTCTGCCTTACTCAACCGGCTTGTTTCCTCCCTCTGTGCTTCTATCCACATGACTCCCAGACTCATGTCATCCAGCCTGAAGGTTTTAAATGCTGTCTGTGTATATTGATGCCTACCGTATTTTCAGCTCCAGGATTAATCTGTCCCCTGAGCTCCAGACTCAAACCCACTACTTCATTACCCATGCTTGTGTCATAGACATTTCAAACCAAACATTAAAGCTCATGCATGCACACACACACACACACACACACACACACATACACTCGCATACACACACATACATACACACACATATTCACACACACACATACACACACATACATACACACACATATACACGCACACATACACACACACACACACACCCCTACCTTTCCCCCTTCTGCTCCCGACCATGAACTTTTTTCCATTTCAATAAATGCCTCTACCATTGGTCACACCAAAACAATAGAGAACGTCTGGATGTCTCCCCTTCTCTCACATAGATCAGATGCATCAACATACCCTGTCTCTTCTGTCTTAAAATTGTATCCTAACCATGCCTCCTACTTAGCTTTATTCCTGACACCCTGGTCTAGAACGCAAGCAACAGTCACTTGGATTGCTATGTCATCCCTCCAATTGGTCTCTATGATCTCATTTTTTTTTGGGAGGTGGGGACAGAGTCTTGCTCTGTCGCCAGGCTGGAGTGCAATGGCACAATCTCGGCTCACTGCAATCTCTGTTTCCTGGGTTCAAGCAATTCTTCTGCCTCAGCCTCCCGAGTAGCTGGGACCACAGGTGCTTGCCGCCACGCCCGGCTACTTTTTTTGTATTTTTAGTAGAGACGGGGTTTCACCATATTGGCCAGGATGGTCTCAATCTCTTCACCTCATGATCCTCCCACCTTGGCCTCCCAAAGTGCTGGGATTATAGGCATGAGCCACCGCGCCCGGCCTCATTTTTTTACTTGTAGCCTATTCTTCACTCAGTTGCCTGAGTAATTTTTTAAGGACAGTCACTTTATCATGTTACTCCGTTTCAAAGTCTGCATTGATTCTCCATTATATGAACAATAAAATTCCAAATCCTGAGTACATCTTAGAAAGCCTTCCTCAATCTAGATCCCTGGCGTCTCCCTCTCCACCTCCCTGGTTGAGGCTTCCCTACTTGATTCAGGTCTTAAGTCTCCCTCCTTGGCGAGGTCTTCCCTGACCACTCTTTAAAAAAAAATAGCACCTCATACTCTATCCTTCTACTCTGTTTTTTCTTCACAGTTCTATTCATTATCTGGCATTGCATTCTACAAATACATACATATATATATACATCTCTATGTGTATATATATATATATACATATCTATGTGTGTGTATATATATATATACATCTCTATGTGTATATAAGAGAGATATATATGTGTATATATGACATGTATATAAGTCTATATACATATATATGTGCATATGTATGTATATATGTGTATATATGTTATATATGACATGCATATATGTTTATGTGTGTATATATATTTCTCTCGTATATACACACATATATAAGACAGATGTATATATATATATGAGAGACATATATGTGTGTATATATGAGAGACATATATATGAGAGACATATATATGAGAGACAAATAAAAGAAGTAAGGTCCTTTATTTATATATATATATATATATATATATATAAATTGATCTTAAGACCTTACTTCTTTTATTCTCTGCTGAAACTTCACTTTCCTAAATCCCCAGCAACCTAAATAGTGATGTTTTCCTGCATATATATATATATATATATATATATATAAGTGATGTTTCCCTGCAAATTTTTTATATATATATATATATGTCTCTCTTATATATACACATATATATGTCTCTTATATATACACACACACACATATATATATGTCTTTCTTACATATATATGTCTTTCTTATATATATATATATATATATACGCACACACATATGTCTATCTCTTTCTAGTAGGCAAGATTTTTGAGGAGAGACTTTACTTCTTTTGTTCTCTGCTGAAACTTCAAGACTGAAAAGACTGCATTGCCAATGCTCAACGATTATTACTTGAATTAAATGCACACATGGAGGAATGAATAAATAAATAAATGTATAGGATGGATAATACCTGTAGTCTCAGCACTTTGGGAGGCCGAGCTGAACATCTCTTGAGCTCAGGAGTTCAAGACCAGCCTCGGTAACATGGCAAAACCTTATCTTTACAAAGAATACAAAAATTAGCCAGGTGTGTTAGCGCACACTTGTAGTCACGGCTCCATGCGGGGGCTGAAGCAGGAGAATTGCTTGAACCCAGGAAGTCAAGGCTGCAGTGAGTCCCAAGATCACACCACTGCACTCCAGCCTGGGACAAAGTGAGACCTCATCTCAAAAAAACAAAACAAAATAAATAAATCACAAAAATTTTAAAAATGAATACACGAGTACAGTTATTATGAATATTGTAACTGACTAGATTTTGTCCTCAAGAAGAATGAATAAGAATAAGTAAATGTAAACAAAAATGAACAATAAAGTAATACATATGCTATACTAACAACTATAGGACTCCAGGATATTACAACTGGAAAAACCTAAAAACCTTTGGAAACTGCAGCCTAAAAGTTTTAGATATTTGTCAAAGATTGCACTTTCCTAAAATCCCAGTAACTGAAATAGTGATGTTGTGATAGCCTAACAGACTCCATCTTAGATGTGAGCCTGATAAACTCCATCTTAGCCTCTCCCTCCCTGCCATTTCTCCTTTGGGTGCACAGCTGGGTCATGCGGTACCCAGTGCCTTGTAAACGTTGTAACCCCATCCTGCTTGGCAAGTCCCCCAGCTATTGTGTACACCCTCCTTGGTAACCAACAATCCTGAGAACCTCCTGCCCCCTGGTTACCAGCTTCCTTATCTAACTTGCTTGTTCTGCTTCTGTAAAATTCCACTTCAGCTAGGCTCCCCCACTCTCTCTCCTAGAACAGGTATAAAAGAAATCACACCCCCTTCATCGGGCTTAGAGAATTTTAAGCCTTAGCCGTCTCTTGATCACCAGCAATAAAGGACTCCTGATTCAATCTCAGAGTGTGGCGCTTTCCTTACAACTCGCTGGGTTACAACAATGTTTCCCTGCAAAGGCACCGCATTCTGCAGAGAACACAACAGTGAAAAATGGCACAATTAATCCTACAATTCTTGAGATTAAGAAGAAGAAAGGAATCCTCTTTCAAGGACCTTTAGGCATTGCGAATGGCATTCTGAAATTGTAGCTAAGCCACTTTTTATAGAGTTGTATTAAGTATCTTATTAGGAAGAAATAATGTAAAGACTCATGAAGCACACCAGGTGGCTTGTTTACTGTGGTAACTTCAGTTACCTAAAACAGGCAGGGTTTGGAGGAACCTGGCTGCAGGAGAGGGTGGAGGAACACGAGGCTGAGAGAATGTTTTAGAAAGAGTCCCCAGCCCTGTGTGGTATAGCAAGCTGTAGTTTCTGGAAGATAAATTTGTATAGCAGACAACCAGGAATCCTGCTAGAACTGAAGGAACTAAAGAATCCTTCAAGTTGGAAAAGAATGTAATTGCACCCCCATCCCCTGCAATACTCAACAAGAACCCATTCCTCATGTTCTTTGACAAATGACCAATAAAATTCTGTGAGGACATTCTGCAGAATCCAAAGCTTACTATGTGTGTATTCCATGTATTCCCTTGCTATAAAAGGGGAAAAACAGACATCCCAAAGGAAAGCAGAAGACCTCAACCAACTTCGCAGTTTTTCCTGGTGCCAATCCTGACTGTAACCCCTAGCAAATGCATTTCACTTCTCCTTTCTTTAATATTCATTTCAAAACTATTTGTTGAGCATAAATAATAATACAATCATTATTTATTTATTTTATTGCTCCTTATTGTAGACACTGGGGATACAGCAAAGAGAAAAACAGACAAAATTTCCAGTCCAGTGTCATTTACGTTCTAGGTTCTACATTCATGGAAATGGCTCAGAATTATATAATATTTCTTTAAGTCTGAATAATTGAAAATCCGAGAACTTCAATGGTGTCAGTGATACAATGATGTGTGCAAACTCTTTAATGGTGCACAGCATGGTCTCACTATAACTAAGGTGTAAGCAAGAGGAAGTACAACTTCAGTCACTGATCCCACACCTCCCTTTTTGAGGCTGGTAAGTGTGATTGCACTACAAAAGAATCATGGGCGGCCGGGTGCAGTGGCTAACACCTATGATCCCAGCACTTTGGGAGGCCGAGGTGGGTGGATCACAAGGTCAAGGAATCGAGACCATCCTGGTCAACATGGTGAAACCCTGTCTCTACTAAAAATACAAAAATTAGCTGGGCATGGTGGCTCACACCTGTAGTCCCAGCTACTCTGGAGGCTGAGGCAGGAGAATTGCTTGAACCTAGTAGGTGGAGGTTGCGGTGAGCCGAGATCGCACCACTGCACTCCAGCCTGAGTAACAACAGAGAAACTCCGTCTCACAAAAAAAAAAAAAAAAAAAAAGAATCATGGGCACTGATGCAGTGGCATCCTAGAGATTTGTCCCAAGTCTACGCATTCTGTTTGGTGATAACTTAGTAAATGATACTGTAAGATCAGTAAACTTAATAAATTATCTAGTGAAGACACAGCTTTATCTGGATCCACATAAATATTATGTAGCAGATTAGTGAATTTTATGTTACTGTATTTTCCATACCACATAAAACCAAGGACTGCAATATTTATTTAGCAGTCTTCTACCCAGGCTTACTGTATACTATTTGTCTTAAGTCTAAAGATTGAATGTTACCATTTTGTTCCTCTTAGAATAACCTTGCAAAGCAAAATGTAAAACAGCAGAGTCAAATTCCTCTTGGTTAAACTGGTCACATGTTGAATCTAAATGTTGTGTTTTTCCTGGTAAACACATTTAACCTTAGGACACAGCTCTGCATCTTCAACAAGAAGAGGATAAAATTGTTGTGTTTGTTTTAAGGAGAAGAGATGCGGTAAATTAAGGCTAGCAACCTATAACATGCAATTCCTGGTGGAATAAGAATAAAATATTAAGTACATTAACCTCTAAAGTGACAAAAATAGCCTTATGTGCCAACATCATTTAATTGTACAACGAAAAATCATTGTTTATCTTACCCTTTTTTTTCCAGATGACCTTAAACAACACTTTTCATAACTCTACGCACAAAACTGATCCCTTGAAATCTTTGATGTTTCTGAGCCTGCATGTCCTCGGAGAGTTGAGTTGTCAAAAGTAAGTAGTTTAATTCATTGTTCACCTAATGTCAGCAAGAGCAGAGTGCTGGGTTTGTCAGTAAATTTAAAAACTGACAAGCAAAGGCTATTGCTGCTTTCACAGGCAGTTTAAAATAAGTGGAATTTCTCAATATTGTAGATGTCTTTAGTTACAGGGAAATAATTTATATTACGTTAAACATTCTCTAGAACAAATAAACCAATTAAACCAGTAAATCAATGGCACACCATTTAGAAATACTGAAATTTTTTTGTTACTTGAGTAGGTTAGTTATATTTTTCCTTTTGTAAAACAATTAAAAACATGGAGGGGGGAATCTTCATATTTAGAAAATATGACAGCTGTAGATGTGTGCAATCTTAATCCATTTGAGAACAAATTTTTTTTAAGCCTGCTTATTCAGAATAACTTTTGCTTCCTCAATCAATGCCATTCTCCCCTGTACTAATATAAGGCTGGCATTCTTCTAGATACTAGAAATACAAATATGGATAAGTGAGTCCATCCTGGTATTTTCCTAAATAAATTCACAGTCCCTAAAGGTCCATAATATAAATGCCATATCTGGAGGGGAGCAAGGAAAAAAGAGGGGAACAGCAGGAAGTCAGAAATGCTTCATAGAGATAATGTTTGCAAAGAGACTGAAAAATACAGTATGGTGAGCCAGATGGACACAGAGGATGGAAAAAACACAGTAGTTACTTGGGAATGCCATGAGCATCGCCAGAGTTGTATAAAGTAGTTTTTTAAAACATGGTAAAGAATGTTGTCACCAGAGGCTAGCAAAAGGAGATGACTTATGAGGATCCTTGCAGAGCAAGTGTAGGTAGCCTGCTCAGGAGCATGGATTAAAATCATCAGTCAGACAATGAGGAAGATAGATCCCATGGTGGTAACAGTAGAAGCAGGAAGACAAATTGGTCATAAGAGAAAGAGCTACTAAACTGTGACTGAAGCAGAAAGGAGATAACAGACCACAGAACTGTAATTTAGGCTACTGCTAAAGGATTTGGGCATCATTTTGTATGTGGGGATGGTCTGCTGCTTGACCCCAGACACCTTTGTGCTTGTTGGGAAACATGAGCCTCAGACAGTCCCCTGGCCTGGGTGCTGTTTTGCAGTCAAGGAATTGCATAACTGTGCATGAAAGCTCAGGAACTAAGGGCCAGATGGCAATGAGCTTAACTTTCAAACTCTTCATCTGAGTGGTTTTATTCATAAAGACAAGGGAACCAGGAGAAGAACAACATTGGGAGAAAAATATGGTAACTACAGCTTTTGGGATGTTTCACTAGGAAATGTTCAGTAGGCCTAGATTTTGACAGATAGAGTTTAACCTGATTTATGTTTAGGGCAGTAAGTAAAAAGGTAGATGCTGAAAACATACAGATGGAGGTGACTGCTCAGAGAGGGAAAGAAAGCCAGGAGGGGATGGTTCTCCAGGGGAGCCCAGCATTTTATTAGGAGTCGAAGGAAAAAAGACAAGCAAATACAACTGGCAGAATAGTCAAGCAAGTCAGCACATGGCAGGGAGAGAACAAGGTCATTGATAAGAAAGGAAAGGGGAATTTTCAGACAGAAAAATAAATTAAGAATGCTAGGTGCTGGAGTGCAATTGGTAAAATTAGGTCTAAAACAAGCAATGGGGTTGGTAGTGAAGGTACTGACGACCTCAATCAGAGCTGCTTCAGCTGAGTGATGGGGCCCTCAATGTATGGCTTGAAAAAAATCTGTTGCCTTCTTTATTGAAATAACAGGTTCAACCTGCATCACAATGTTTCTTCACCAATTATGAAACTAACAAAAATGTATAAAAGGCAGCAACAAATTCCCTAACGTTAACCCAGACACCAGAATTCCAACAGAGCGCAATTAACATTTAAAACTAATAAGGACGCTTCGGGAAACAAGGACGGTAACGTTGGGTGGAAGCAGAGGACCCGGCTCCGCTTAGGGCTTCAATCTTCCTACACACGCTGAAGCCACACAGGTATGTGGTCACTATTTGTGGAATTCCTCCTGATACAAATATCAAGAGAACAATGTGGTGGCTATCATTATGTTTCCGCGTTTGGATAGAAGTATAAACGAAGTGACTGTTGGAGGGAAATGAGTGAATCAGGGATCATAACTGGCACGAAGGACTGCAGACCTGAGCACACTACACTGATTTCAGGCAAAGAAAACACATTCAAAACCCAGGTGTCTGTCACAATGGGACAGATACAGCCCCCACACAGGTTGGAATAAACACTCGTAGAAAGCAGTTAGAGAATACATCATGTGAAGGAAAGCAAAGCTCTGCCATTCTAGCAAAGAGGATATGCTTTTTGTTGGTCTCCTCTGCTCAGATTTTCCCATTCTCTGAACACTACTACTCTCACCCCAATCACTTATTGAATAGAACAGAAAACAGAACAGAACGTTAGTACAGGAAAAAGAGAAGTTGTACATATAGTGACAAAGCCAAAGCATCTGTATATGACGTTAGAAGAAAAGAAATGGTAGAATAGAAAGGTTCAAGTGTAAAATACAAACAACATGGCAATTGTGGAAACGTAACATTGAAATAGAAAAAAACAAAGAAATAAAGTAGCATGTTATTGATGAAACAAATTCACTTAGAAGACAACATAACTCAAGGTATTGCAGAAGATGTTTTATACATGCTGTAATTACATTGCTCATTGTCAGGTTAATAAGCACCTGACAATTGAATGTAACAAAAGCACAAAAGTGAGATAATAAAAAACAGAATGAAATGAAATGAGAATTTGCCGATCTGGAGGAATACATTGAAGCTCAGAATAACATGTCCAAGCAAGCAAATACTATTAAAAGTCAAAAACATAATAAACAACATTGATAGGTTGCTTTTTGCAAAAAGGTGAGCATATACATATATATATATATGTATATTTTAAGGATATAGGAGGCTTCATTTATTTAGTTTTATTGAGATAATATATCTAGATAGATAGATATAATTAAGTATATATGTAATTTACCATCTTTACCTTCTTTTAGTGTACAGTTCAGTGGTAATAAATACATTTATGTTCTTTACTCTGTCAGCGAGCAGGCCACAATATTTTATACCTAGTAGCAAATGATCAACAAGCTTATACCCATTTCTCAGTAAAAAGAACAATGGCTCCTTGGAGAAATGGCTGATTTCAGAGGAGAGGAAATATACAAGATGAAATCGGAGCATTCTGTGGTTCCAGAAAGGAAGGAAGTGTTTAAAAAACAATAACAACAACAACAAAACCAAAGCACACATTGGCAGGGGATGTTGAAGAACTCACCTGAAAGAACAACCAATGACCAAAGTCAGAGCATTTGAACAATGAAAAAAGACAGTAGAAGTGCATCATGACCCTCAACAGTGATGGGGCATGTTCAGAATATGTGTGCTTGAGATGATGGAATGAAAATAGTTGTCTTTCTCCCTGAAATTTATAATCTCAATCTCAATTTATTAATAAGAAAAATGTCTAACAAATTCCAATAAAACAGTATCAACAAAATTCCTGCTCAGTACTCCTTAAATGTTAAGGTCATCATAACACTGTGCAGGGGCATTTGGAAATTCTCCATAATATATTTTAAGTTTTTCTGCAAATCTGAAAGGGTTATAATGTTCACTAAAAACAAAATAATATGTGATCCCAGAGTATCATATTATACCTACATCAAGAAAACCACAACTCTCTCAACCAGAGCAGCTTGGGAAATGCAGGACCATGTGCCCTTTTGAAGAAATGATTTGGCAATGTAATGTACTCAGTTAAAAGCTGATTCAAAATGAACTTCTCAGGAATGAGAAACTGTGTTAAAAGCACAGTAAATAGGAGTAAGCACTGAAAATATATAAATGGAGAACTAATACTAAAGGACTTTGGAATTGATGGGTATAAAATAAAATGTGAATTTACCCAAAAAGCAGTTTTGTTCCATATTTCTGTATTTCCTATATTGATGAGTATCAGTTGCATTATAATGTACATTCATCAGACCTTCAGCAATGGCCATTTAAAATATTTTGTCATCTGCAGACAATTAATCATTTTACTAGGATTCTTTCCTGAAAGAGTTTGTGAGCAACCACAATACAAATGTGCTTTGTCTTTAAAGAGATTCTTGGAAAAGACTAACAACTAGATGTTTCTGATAACTTTAAAATCATACTGTTGGACTAGGTATGAATTTCCTGAACTCTCATGGAACAACGGGATTCATAAAATTGCTAACCTAAGATTAAGTACAACAATAATTAATTACATGAGACTAAAATAACTGATGAGGATGATTGTAATTTTGTGGCTTTTTGTTTCAAACACTGTTGATTATTTAATGTTTTATTTTTCAGCTTCAAGGTAAACATTTTTCCCTTTCTTTTTTATTAAGCTATCTATAGCTTGGAGCAATATGGTAAAATACACATTTGCAGACATAAATGAAGCATTGACCTGATTCATCCAGAATTTAGGAACTCTTAGTGAATAATTTTATTTTCATGACAATATAGTTATTTGCATGAGTTCAATAATAATCTGTTTTCTTTGTAACACGACACAATTGGTAACACTGGTTGCATTACCAAGGGGTAGCTGGAATGTTATACTAAAAATGTGCATAGAAGCAGATATTGTCACACAGTTTTAAGGAAATAAGGTTGATTTTATTTAGCTAATAGAGCCCCTTGGTGAAAAACCTGGTTTAGCACCAGGCTAAAAAGTTTTCCTGGCTTTACAAATTGAGTAAATTTGTTGAGTACCTTTCAGGTAGGGAATTCACCCACATCTATAAGTGTAAGAGTTTAAGAAAGAAGAAACACAAAAAGTGGCTCAACTGTCAAAGACACATTTATTTTGGAGAATAAGCCTGTGAGGGGCTTCTGGCCAATGTTGGTCATGAGCGCTCTCTCTTACAAACTAAGAGTATTTATTGGTGTTAGGGTGAGAGGGCTTGTTTCTGTGTGGGAGAGAAGTTTATTGCAGAGTTGGAATGTCTCTGGTTGGAGAGGAGGTTATCTTGGGGCTGACACCTTTCCAGCCAGAGGGGAGGTTATCTTGGATCTGTCATGTCTCTTGTCTGGGAGGGAGTTTATCTTATGGTTAGACTGTTTCTGGTCAGAGATGTCATTTGTGGTTTATGGTCATGCTGACCTTAGCAATTAGGCTGATGCCCTTTGAATTTAGTCAGTTTTTGATCAAGGGGAACTTTAAAATGGCGGTGCCTGTCCAAGATGTTGACGCTTCCACTCTGTCAATGGGTATTTCAGGTGAAGTCTAATGTTAATTCCTTGGCTTTGCTTCCTAAACTTAAGAGGCTTTGAAAGACGTATCTGCAATATCTTATAAGTTCCAGCAAAGTGAACTTTAAAAGACCTGTATGTTCAATTGCTGTTCTAACTCACTTATGTAAATACTCAAAGTTTAGTGAGACTACATTTGATTTGCAAAGAAATCAATGTTACTGTATTTTTGGTAAAAGTAGGGGTGAATGTAGAGAGAAAAATTATAGCACATCTATTAGATTCTAGCCCTTTTCATTGTCCTTGAGCTTCTGTTATCTATCTGCAAAGTAAACTGGATTCTGGATTTTTCCAGTTTTTCTCCAATATCTTACCATGACTCTCCAAACTAGGGTTTCTCACTTGCTCTCACTCTTCTGACTTGGAATCACTAAAAAGAAAACTACCTTTTCCCTGAAGCCCTGCAAGCTGAAGGTGGACAGATTGATAAAAAAAAAAAAAAAACTTCAGAGAAACCACTACAACAGCTCGTGTGTGGATAGACTTGAATTTATTCTTCCGTAAACCAAAATATAATTCTAATCCCTCCAACTGACTGAAGAAACCTCCCTCTGAGCCAAGGGGATTCCAAAGAAACCTGAATCAATAGCTCAGGCCCTGATGGGAAGTGAGGATCAGACAGGCCTCATTTGTACTCCTTCCTTTTGGTGTTAGGCACAACTGACAAGCATTAGCTTTAAAGCAGAGATCTTAAGACTGACAAAACAAACTCTCTGCAGCAGTAACATACCAAATTCCAACCTGACTCTAGCATAGCACCACACAATATGTAGGAGGCCCTTAAGGAAATTAAAGTATTTTACCCGAAAGCATTTTTTTTTTGACATATTTTGAAATAGCCCTGAAGGTCTGTCTCTTGTGGGGGAAATTTAAATTCTTTAGAGAATCCCCTTTCCTTTTCTAGGTCCTTTACTTTTCTTGAATGGATTAACAAGAGTCTAGCACCTGTTAAATGTCTGAACAGGAAAATTTGCCATCTATTATCTCTAAAAGGTGACCACTGATGAGATTTCATCTACATAATAGTAACATTTATCTACACAACCCCTTATATTAACTGAGACACTCCTTTGTATTGATTCCAATATAGTTATTTGAATTCATGTAAATAACCATATTGCCATGATTAAGTTATTATCTTTAGATAATAATTTAACTCCTTCAATCAATTGCCAGTCAGAAAATCTTTGTATCCACCTACGTATGACTTGTAAGCACCCCCTCTTCAAGTTGTCCCACCTTTTCAGACTGAACCCTTGTGCACCTCATATGTATTGACTGATGTCTTCTATCCCCTTACAACATACGAAACCAATCTGTAACTTCTTGAGACTGTGCCTTGGGCCATGGTCACTTACGTGGCTCAGAATAAACCTCTTTAAATATTTTGCAGAGTTTAACTTTTTTTGTTGTTGTTGACAGCTGTGTGGAGTTCACTGTAACACTGATATCAGCAAAGACATTTAAATTGCAAACGATGTTTGTTTTAAGCCCAACCCACATCTAGAAATTTTTTCAACTGACTGTCCTACAAATTCAGAAATTGGTTTTATATTTTGCTCCAACTATTAAGTTGTGTTTTTCTTTTATTTCCATATAAATGCCTCTTCAACACATTATGGGATAATCCATCAACTCCTGTCCTGGGCTGTGAAACTTCTTGCAGAATTTTCAAACGGAAAAATAAGAGGGCTCACGTTTATCACTCACTAGCCAAAATATGACTGTAGGAAGCCAGAATATGCTACCCCAATATGCCTCTTTATTATAAATAACTTGAAACAAACTATTCTGAGAAACATCAGACAAGAAAGAAGCTTTGAAAACAGAGTGGAAGTTACCTTTTTGTAAGAGAAATTCACATCTAGAAGGAAATCTTCATTTATAAGGCTGTCTCCCTTTCTGCTCCAGGAAGAGAAGGATGACTAAATCTCTAAAATGTCTTATCAGTGGGGAAGGCATTGATTCAAGTCCACATGACAGACTGGGTTTGTTTTCACTGTGCTTTTCCTGGCAATTTCCCTATAATTACCCTTTCCACATACCCTTCTTTCTTTGTTTCAACAAGGGATGGTACTGAATCCTGAAGTCAAAGCCACTTCTTCGAGATCTCCTCTGGAAATATACTAATTTCTCTGGGCCATCTCCCATGTATGCATGACACATACATTTTAATAAACTTCTGTTTGATTTTCTCGTTAATCTCTTTTTTGGTTATAAGCATCTGTCCTAACTAGTAACTCAAAAAGGGCAGAGAATTTTTTTTCGATTTACACGATATACTTACAAAATGCACATAAACATATATATGATAAATGTATTTTATAAGATAATTACAATTACAAGATAGCCTTAGCTGATAAAACTTCATTCTACTTATTCAGTCTGTTATACAATCAGTAAGTACACAAATATACTGGTAGAGTTCATCAAGTTGATATTGAAATCTATTAATTCAAATTTTCATAATGCTTTACTCAGATTTTTTTTAATGTAGTTCCAAGAAGCAGGCACTAAAAATCATAAGTATCCTTAAAAGAGTTTTCTCAAGGCGTCTTCCACATGGTTGATTTATTAAGAACATTTGGTTTGGATTTACCTATACTCTTACAGCTTTAGTCAAAAACCCATTCTTCATAAGTAAAATCAACTTATTTTTCTCAATTAGATTGTGAATTATTTAGGTGTCGGACCACGGTTTTCTGCATTTTTCTGCATCCAGTAATCTTTTGATAAATATGCATTGATTGATTGCATAAAGAATAGATCTGAGAAATATTTGAAAGCATATTCTCATATCTTGTGCTCGTCTTCTTCTAAATGATGATGTAGGCTATGTTAGCTTTTATTTCTATAACTTCATAACAGTGAAATATCAAAAATGATCCTTAAAAGAACTTTGATAATGTTATAAATATTTGTGAAATTTACATAGCAGAAAATGGCAGTCTAATAACTAAACTGCTCTCTTAGAGACAAAAGATTTTTTTTTAAAGTTAAAGCAATAAATACTGGCCTTATCTGAAACATAGTGGCTGATTGAAAGATGTATGATTTTTTCTCCCTCTCTCTCTCTCTCTCTCTCTCTCTATATATATATATATATATATATATATTTGATTCTATTTAAGGTTTAAAAAATTCTACATTTTTCCAAATTTATTTTTTTCTTTATCAACCCCTTCAGTTCATGCTTGAGATTACTGATTTAGGGTCTGTGGATATTTCCCCTAAACTTTTGTATGATTGAGAGAATAGGAAAAGGGGATAGTTAATTTCATAGATAAACCACATATAACAGCCTAAACATTTAACTATGAATCCATATGCAAAGTTTTATATGTCTTAAAGAGTCCTTGTTTATGATTCACAATAAATTTAATCACAGGGATTTCTGAAGAGATTTCCGTTTCAATTAGACAAGCATCATTATTATACTTTTAGTGAGGCAGAAAGTACAAGGTTAAAGCCGACAGGCATAAAGTACAAAACCAGTTGAAAACAATCTCTGCAATTTCAAAGATTAAAGATCTATAAACAACTAGGCAATTTTTTGTCTTTGAAAAATATTACGCTCCACAATAAGAGAAAATTACACTTTTCCTTAAAATTGTAGAGAAAGAAAAATTCATGGATTTAATTTTTATTAATTAATATAAATCCTTTGTTTTCTTTTTCTTTTTGAGACGTAGTCTCACTCTGTGCCCCAGGCTGGAGTGCAATGGTGCAATCTGGGCTCACTGCAACCTCTGTCTCCCAGGTTGAAACAATTCTCCCACCTCAGCCTCCCCAGCAGCTGTGATTACAGACACTTGCCACCACGCCTGGCTAATTTTTTTATTTTTAGTACAGATGGGGTTTCACCATGTTAGCCAATCTGGTCTCAAACTCCTGACCTCAAGTGATCCACCCACCTAGGCTTCCCAAAGTGCTGGGATTTACAGCTGTGAGCCACCATGCCCGGCCTAGTTAATATAAATCCAGATTAGGTACCTTTCATAGCCATCAATTAAATTAATAAAGGATAATAAGTTAAAATAATGAGTCAATATAAATAAAAATAATAAAAACCTAATTTATACAAATCCTGATTAGGTGTCTTCCTAATAAGAAGAAGAGAATAACATCTCAGAGAAGGTTAGAATTTCTTGATGCATTAAGTATACAACTTGGAAATGGAGCTTGAGAAAAGTTTGTAGAATATCTATACCCCTGGATGAAAAATGAATGTCTATTTACACCAATATAATATTGTATCACACAATTGTTTAATGTTGCTTTGGATTCCATTTGATAACAACTATCAGCCAAATAGTATTATTTTCAACTCCACTCACAATGGATTGAAATCATGTAGGTCTGCCTTACTTTAGATAAGAAATTATTTCATTTAATGATTTACCAAATATTTCAAAAATACATACAATTTGTCTGAAAAAGTTTCTATAATCTACTGAAGCCACAGTAATTGAGTATAAAAGAATATTAAACCTTAATTAGATTTATTCATTGTATTATTATAATGTGTTTCCAGTTTAGATGTTCTATGAAAGACAATGTCTTTTTTTTTTTTTCAAGGCAGGGTCTTGCTCAGTTGCCCAGGCAGGAGTGCAATGGTGTAATCATAGCTCACTGTATCCTTGTTTTACTGAGCTCAAGAGATTCTTCCATCTCAGGCCCCAAGTAGCTGGGACTACAAGAGTGCACCACCATGCCCAGGTAATTCTTTACTTTTTTATACAGATGAGGTCTCGCTATATTTTCTGGCTAAGACAAACTTACTTTAGTTCATAATAATTTGTATATTATAAAGCTTTATATATAAAAATATTATTTTTTATATTGAGTAACTACTTCAGGTAGGGAGGCAGCTGAATACATCAGTGCATGTTATGTTTATTCCATAGCACAAAAAGATTAAAAACTCAACATAGAATTAAGACTTAACTCCAGATGGATTAAAGATTGAAACATAAGACCTAACACCATTAAAACCCTAGAAGAAAACCTAGGCAAAACCTTTCAGGACATAGGCGAAGGCAAGGACTTCATGGCTAAAACACCAAAAGCATTGGCAACAAAAGCCAAAATAGACAAATGAGATCTAATTAAACTCCAGAGCTTCTGTACAGCAAAAGAAGCAATCATTAGAGTGAACCAGCAACCAACAGAATGGGAAAAAATTTTTGCAATCTACCCATCTGACGAAGGGCTGATATCCAGAGTCTACAAAGAACTAAAACGGATTTACAAGGAAAAAACAAACAAACCCATCCAAAAGTGGGAGAAGGATATGAACAGACACTTTGCAAAAGAAGACATATATGAGACCAACAAACATATGAAAAAATGCTCATCATCACTGATTATTAGAGAAATACAAATCAAAACCTCATTGAGATACCATCTCACACCAGTTAGAATGGCGATCATTAAAAAATCTGGAGATAAGAGTTGCTAGAGAGGATGTGGAGAAATAGGAGCACTTTTACACTGTTGGTGGGAGTGTAAACTAGTTCAGCCATTGTGGAAGACAGTGTGGTGCTTCCTCAAAGATCTAGAAATAGAAATTCCATTTGACCCAGCAATCCCACAACTGGGTATATACCCAAAGGATTATAGATCATTCTATTATAAGGCATGTGCACACGTATGTTCATAGTGGCACTGTTTACAAAAGCAAAGACCTGGAACCAACCCAAATGCCCATCGACGATAGACTGGACAGGGAAAATGTGGCACATATACACCATGGAATACTATGCAGCCATAAAAATCGATGAGTTTGTGTCCTTTGTAGGGACATGGATGAACCTGGAAACCATCATTCTCAGCAAACTGACACAAGAACAGAAAATCAAACACCACATATTCTCACTCATAGGCA